>WNWK01002775.1:0-192500 GCA_009830355.1 Cherax destructor
AAGTTTAATCTTTTTTTGGCTACACTGGTGGTTTTTAAACCTGCCAAAGATACTTGAACCCACCGGGGCCGGGAAACATCCAAGAGTCTGCTTATTTTGTTGGATGCACCATAGACATGTGGCTCCTCCTGCATGATAGAATGATGATAGATGGACTGACTGGTGTCAAACTCCCTGAGTCTTAAGTCAATAAAATTCAGTTGAAGTTCTTTTCGTATTGTTCTTAAACTGCTAACTGACAAGCCAAGATTGTAATCTATCCCCTCTTTGAAAGCATAAAACTTAGCCAATTTATCAGTTCTATCATGCATCTGAAGACCAATGTGAGATGGAATCCACAGCATGTGCACTCTGACTCTACTATCCAGAATCCTACCATACCTGTGCCTGGCTTTGACACGAGCATGCTACAAGTTATACTTGATGAGTTGAGAGCATTTAGGATGACAGAGAATCAGTTACAATTAGAGTTAACCTTAGATACATGGACGCATTTGAGTGCAAGGAGTATGGCAAACAGTTCTGTCTGAAAGGTAGAGGCCCAGTTATTGATGCGTGCTCCAATTTCTTTAAGAGAGCCATCACTCTGCATGACAACAGCAGCACTACCAGCTGCACCAGTGGATTGGTGAACAGAACCATCAACGTAAATAATTTGTGAGAGAGTGTGCTGTTTGGCTAAATTATCAATACAGCTTAAGGCATCATGTTTGAAGGAAGATGACAAAGTTGATCCCATATATCAGAAATCTTCCCTATGAGGATAGACAGAGGGCCCTGAATCTGCAAGCTCTAGAAAGACGTAGAATTAGGGTTGATATGATTGAGGTGTATAAATGGAAAACAGGAATAAATAAAGGTGATGTAAAAATATCTAGCCTAGACAGGACTCGCAGCAATGGCTTTAAATTGGAAAAATTCAGATTCAGGAAGGATACAGGAAAGCACTAGTTTGGTAATAGAGTTGTGGATGAGTGAAACAAACCCCCGAGTACAGTTATAGAGGCTAAAACGTTGTGTAGTTTTAAAAATAGGTTAGATAAATACATGAGTGGGTGTGGGTGTGGGCATCTGACCTAGTAGCTTGTGCTACTAGGTCAGATGCTGTGCTCTTTCCTTAAGTGAATGTGACCTTACCTGACTAGGAAAGGGTATTTACTTAAGCCTGTAGGAGACTTGAACCTGCCTCGCATGGGCCAGTAGGCCTGCTGCAGTGTTCCTTCATTCTTATATATATATATATATATATATATATATATATATATATATATATATATATATATATATATATAAAACACTGATCTCTGGCCGAAGGAGACTCAAACCTACGAACCTTGCAACAAGGTTCTCAGTGCTTTACCGACAGTACCACACTGGACAATACCTTGGCGTCCAGCTCACGCTAGATGTTGTTCCAAGGCAGCCAGCTTTCAGGCAGGTGCCTTCCAGTTTTTCATCTCATCTCCTGCATGCACTGCGAACCTTGTTGCAAGGTTTGTAGGTTCGAGTCTCCTTCGGCCAGAGATCGTGTTAAATATTTCGCCTGCTCTTGGGAATTCCTAGCATTGTAAAAATCTCTAGTTGTGTCGATGCATGCAGGGGATGAGATGAAAAGTGTAAGCCACCTGCCTGAAAGCTGGCTGCCTTGAATCAACGTCTAGTGGGAGCTGGATGCCAAGGTATTGTCCAGTGTGGTATGGTCGGTACAGCACTGTGAACCTTGTTGTAAGGTTCATTGGTTCGAGTCTCCTTCGGCCAGAGGTCAGTGTTTGTGAATATTTCGCCTGCTCTTGCGAATTCTTGGGCCCCTGACACTCATTGTGTTGTCCCTCAACGTGCTAGTGGCACCCCTGCTTTTCATTGGGGGGATGTTACATCGCCTGCCGAGTTTTTTTGCTTTCGTAGGGAGTGATTTTCGTGTGCAAGTTTGGTACTAATCCCTCGAGAATTTTCCACGTGTATATAACAATGTATCTCTCCCGCCTGCGTTCTAGGGACTACAGGTTTAGAAACTTCAAGCGTTCCCAGTAATTGAGGTAGTTTATCACAGAAATGCGTGCCGTGAAGGTTCTCTGCACATTTTCAAGGTCAGCAATTTCACCTGCCTTGAAAGGTGCAGTTAGTGTGCAGCAATATTCCAGCCTAGATAGAACAAGCGATTTGTAAAGTGTCAACATGGGCTTGGCATCCCTGGTTTTGAAGGTTCTCATTATCCATCCTGTCATTTTTCGAGCAGATGCAATTGCTACGGTGTTATGGTCCTTGAAGGTGAGATCCTCTGACATGATCACTCCCAGGTCTTTGACATTAGTTTTTCGCTCTATTGTGTGGTTGGAATTAGTTTTGTACTCCGATGAGATTTTAATTTCCTCACGTTTTCCGTATCTGAGTAATTGGAATTTCTCATCATTGAACTTCATATTGTTTTCTGCAGCCCATTTAAAGATTTGTCTTCAACGGTGGACACTGTCATACAGATTCGGGTGTCATCTGCAAAGGAAGACACGGCACTGTGGCTTATATCCCTGTCTATGTCCGATATGAGGATGAGGAACAGGATGGGAGCAAGTACTGTGCCTTGTGGAACAGAGCTTTTCACATTAGCTGCCTCAGACTTTACTCTGTTGACTAGTACTCTTTGTGTTCTACTTGTTAGGAAATTATAGATCCATCTACCAACTTTTCCTGTTATTCCTTTATCACGCATTTTGTGTGCTATCACACCATGATCACACTTATCTAAGGCTTTTGCAAAGTCTGTGTATATAACATCTGCAATCTGTTTGTCCTCTAGAGCATCCAGGACCTTGTCATAGTGGTCCAGTAGTTGGGACAGACAGGAGCGACCTGCTCTAAACCCATGCTGCCCTGGGTTGTGTAATTGATGGTTATCTAGATGAGTGGCGATCTTGCTTCTTAGAACCTTTTCAAAGATTTTTATGATATGGGACGTTAGCGCTATTGGTCTGTAGTTCTTTGCCATTGCTTTACTGCCGCCTTTGTGGAGTGGGGCTATGTCTGTTGTTTTTAGTAACTGCGGGACGACCCCAGTGTCCATGCTCCCTCTCCATAGGATGTTAAAAGCACATGATAGGGGCTTCTTGCAGTTCTTGAACACTGAGTTCCATGAGTCGGGGCCTGGAGCGGAGTGCATGGGCATGTCATTTATTGCCTTTTCAAAGTCATGTGGCGTCAGGGTAATGTCAGATAGGCTTGCGTCTACCAGGTTCTGTGGCACTTTCATAAAAAAATTCATTTAGGTCTTCAACTTTTAGTCTGGTTAGCGGCTCACTAAAAACTGAGTCGTACTGGGACTTTAGTAACTCACTCATTTCCTTGCTGTCATCTGTGTAAGACCCATCTCGTTTTAGTGGGGGCCCAATACTGGATGTTGTTCTCGACTTTGTTTTGGCATAAGAAAAGAAGTACTTTGGGTTTCTTTCAATTTCATTTATGGCTTTTAGTTCTTCCCGCGTTTTTTGATTCCTGTAAGATTCCTTTAGTTTTAATTCGATGCTTTGATAGAGTCCTTAGACAAATAGATAAATTAAAACCTAACAAATCCCCAGGCCCTGATGGGTTCTAAAGGAATGTAAAGAGGAGCTTAGCAAACCGTTGGCAAATCTTTTCAACATATCACTGCAAACTGGCATGGTGCCAGATAAGTGGAAAATGGCAAATGTAATACCTATTTTCAAAGCAGTTGACAGGTCCTTAGCATCGAACTATAGACCAATAAGCCTAACCTCCATAGTGGGAAAATTTATGGAATCAATAATTGCCGAGGCAATTCGCAGCCATCTTGAAAAGCATAAATTAATCAACGAATCTCAGCACGGTTTTACAAAAGGGCGTTCCTGCCTTACAAATTTAATAACTTTTTTCACTAAGGTGTTTGAGGAGGTAGATCATGGTAATGAATGTGATATTGTGTATATGGACTTCAGTAAGGCTTTTGATAGAGTCCCACATCAGAGACTATTGAGGAAAATTAAGGCACATGGAATAGGAGGAGAAATTTTTTCCTGGATAGAGGCATGGTTGACAAATAGGCAGCAGAGAGTTTGCATAAATGGAGAGAAATCAGAGTGGGAAAGCGTCACAAGCAGTTCCACAGGGGTCGGTATTGGGCCCCTTGTTGTTCACAATCTACATAAACGACATAGATGAGGGAATAAATAGCGACATAAGCAAGTTTGCCGATGACACCAAAATAGGCCGTCCAATTCATTCAAATGAGGACATTAGAGCACTCCAGGAAGATTTGAATAGACTGATGCAGTGGTCGGAGAAGTGGCAGATGCAGTTTAATATAGATAAATGCAAAGTTCTAAATATTGGACAGGACAATAACCATGCAACATATAAACTAAATAATGTAGATCTTAATACTACTGATTGCGAAAAGGATTTAGGAGTTCTGGTTAGCAGTAATCTAAAACCAAGACAGCAGTGCATAAGTGTTCGCAATAAAGCAAACAGAATCCTTGGCTTCATATCAAGAAGCATAAATAATAGGAGTCCTCAGGTTGTTCTTCAACTCTATATATCCTTGGTTAGGCCTCATCTAGATTATGCTGCACAGTTTTGGTCACCGTATTACAGAATGGATATAAATGCTCTGGAAAACGTACAAAGGAGGATGACTAAGTTGATCCCATGTATCAGAAATCTTGCCTATGAGGATAGACTGAGGGCCCTGAATCTGCACTCTCTAGAAAGGCGTAGAATTAGGGGGGATATGATTGAGGTGTATAAATGGAAAACAGGAATAAATAAAGGGGATGTAAATAGCGTGCTAAAAATATCTAGTATTGACAGGACTCGCAGCAATGGCTTTAAGTTGGATAAATTCAGATTCAGGAAGGATATAGGAAGGCATTGGTTTGGTAATAGAGTTGTCGATGAGTGGAGCAAACTCCCGAGTACAGTTATAGAGGCTAAAACGTTGTGTAGTTTTAAAAATAGGCTAGATATATATATGAGTGGGTGCGGGTGGGTGTGAGTTGGTTCTGACTAGCTTGTGCTACTAGGTCAGATGCCGTGCTCCTTCCTTAAGTGAATGTAACCTGACCTGGATGGGTCGGGGCATTGGCTTAAGCCGGTGGGAGACTTGGACCTGCCTCGCATGGGCCAGTAGGCCTGCTGCAGTGTTCCTTCTTTCTTATGTTCTTATGTTCTTAAAGTACTTAACCTTACTCTAGAAGATGGGCAGTGGGACCAAGCTATACTCCCAGTCAGACTAGGAGGCATTGGTGTCCGCAAGTCATCTCAGATTGCTCTACCTGCTTTCCTGTCTTCATGCATTGCATCCAGAGGGCTTGTAGCAGCGATTCTCCCTGAACATCTTAGGGACAAGATTGGAATCAATGACCAAAAGTTCGTTGACGGAGCCAGGATCTGGGATAACCTAACAGGCTCTGAAACCAGGCTTGCTCCCCCCAACAACTACAAACAGTCGCACTGGGATGTGGCCCAGTAGTAGAGAATATAGCCTCAGCAATGCTTCAGAGTGTGTCAGGGAAGGATAGAGCCAGCCTCCTGGCAGTGAGAGCTCCTCATTCAAGGGACTTTCTGTTGGCTGTTCCAAACTGCAGCCTTGGCACACGCCTCGACCCACAGACCATCCGCATTGGTGTTGCCCTTCGACTTGCCGCCCCTATTATCGCCGAACACAGGTGTATTTGTGGCAGTGAAGAAGCAGACCGATTCAGGTACCATGGTCTTGTGTCGTAAATCGAGGAAAGATTGCAAGACATGACGAGGTTAATAACATTATCAAGAGGAGCCTCACAACAGCCGGATGCCCAGCAGTAAGGGAGCTACGCCAACTATGCAGATCTGATGGCAGCCAAAAGCGTCCAGATGGTATCACCCTTCAAGCCTGGACAGACGGCAAGCAGGTGGTGTGGGACTACACATGTGCATCTGCCTTGGCTGATACCTATCTCCAATACACCAGGGAGGAAGGAGGGGCAGCTGCCACCTTCAGGGAGTCCCAAAAGTCGAGAAAATATGGAGAACTTGCCCATCATTATATGTTTGCTCCCATAGGCTCTGAGATCCTTGGCTCATGGGAAAAGAGTGCATCTAAGTTCCTCAAGGAGCTGGGCAAAAGACTCAACAGGGTAACTAGGGATCGCAAGGCAGCTAGTTTTCTGTTAATAGCCTTGCAAGGGTATCATTTATTGGGAAACGTTCCCACATCGGAGGGCTTGATATTCCATTACAACAGTGAAAATGTAAGAGAGAGTTGATGTATCTCCTCGGCCAGTCTTGTTCAGTCCATCAATCTTTTAGAAGTGCAGACAAAGCCGTAGTGCTATATGAATCCTCTCTGCTGCATCTCACTGATTACAGCATATACCTCATTGTGTAAAAACTTCTAACAAGATTGATGGACTGAACATCGACACAGGCCGAGGAGAAACCTCAAACTTCTCTTCACCTTTTACTTCATGTATTGGATATAACCATTTGAGGAAATTTTCATTAAATATACAATTTATATTGTTATATTTAACAACTTGTGGTTATCTAACCATTCATCTACAGAGTTCTTTGTTCCAGCGCTCAGCGCTGCTGTTCAGAGGGTAATGCATGCTGTATTTTTGGGGACGTGCCCCAGCTCGGAGGAGCTGGATGAGATATTCGCATTATAATCAGTGACAAACATGTAACAATATGTACTAGACATGTATCTCTCACACCTCTTGTACTGCAAATGCAATCTTTATATCAACAAAGTATTTCTTAAATCTTTTGTACCATATTATGTAATAAAATATACCTATTGGTAAAAAAAATGAAAAGATGGGGTGGTAGGAGAAGTGGAATAAATATTCAAATGGCTTCAGGAAGAAATCCAAATATTCTTCATTGTCGCCTTTTTATTCACTTATTCGAGGAAATATATATATATATATATATATATATATATATATATATATATATATATATATATTTGTAATTACAAACAAGTGGTATTTAATCAATAACAACACTGATACTAGCAGAGGATTCGAACCCATGTTGTTTTAGCCCGCCTCATGGTGAGTGAAAATTCCATGACGCTCTAACCCACAGGACCATACAATCCTACAAGAATCATGCACACAGCAGAGCTAGGTGTTGTACCGTGATCCGAGGACATTCGATGGTGTGGGTGATTCAGAACTAATTTCATCCTCCTCCCCGTTTGGTGTACTAACCTTCACGAGCAGTATGTATATTATTGTAATCACAAACAAGTGGTATTTAATCAATAAAAACATTGCAACTAGCCAAGGATTAGAACCCATGTTGTTTAAGCTTGCCTCATTGTGAGCGAAAATTCCAAGACGCTTTAACCCAGGGGACACATTACTGCCGCCAGCAAGTGTCCTGGTACTGTCTCTTCCAGTGGCAGTGACTTGGCCCATTAAGTAATTTATCTTTTATTGCGTAATTTTGTCAAGCACTGCTAGTTGGGTAGGATGGTAGAGAGGAAGGGTGGTCCCATGAGGTCATGATGCATGCTACCCATCTGATGGATTCTAACTGGAGAAGTGCTTGAGGGGCGTGGGTAGGATTCATTGAGTACGTTATTATATTCGATGTGCATCACACATAACCTCAATCCCGCTCACCCTCAATAACCAGATTAAAGCACAGTTTCTCTTTGCTTGTGCAAATGAGGGCACCATTTGCCTACTTAAAATTATTCTAGTATTCACTTGGCTACCTCACTTTTGTACACTTGAAAAAGAAAAACTACTCAGTAACTATGTCGTCTTTATGTACAGTTGTCCCCGTGTATCCGTGGATGATACGTTTCAAGAAACCGAAACCGCTGATAGTTTGCATACATACCTTTGATGAAGTTGTCATATAAGGGAATATAGGAACGAAAAGGATAATTGGGGAATAAGGGAGGGAGTACGCAGGAGAGGTAAGTCGAGTGACAGGAGCGAAGGTAATGTGAGGTCACTGGTGACTACACTAGTGATGTATCGGATATCCGAATCCGGATCCGCATCCGCGGAACATCCGCACAATTTCTTACATCCGTATCCACACCCGCATCCGTATTTCACTGCAAACAGATATAAGAACATAAGAAAGAAGGAACACTGCAGCAGGCCTACTGGCCCATGCGAGGCAGGTCCAAGTTTTCCACCGGCTTAAGCCAATGCCCCGACCCAGCCAGGTCAGGTTACATTCACTTAAGGAAGGAGCACGGCATCTGACCTAGTAGCACAAGCTAGTCAGGACCAACTCACACCCACCCGCACCCACTCATATATTTATCTAGCCTATTTTTAAAACTACACAACGTTTTAGCCTCTATAACTGTACTCGGGAGTTTGTTCCACTTATCGACAACTCTATTACCAAACCAATGCTTTCCTATATCCTTCCTGAATCTGAATTTATCCAACTTAAAGCCATTGCTGCGAGTCCTGTCAATACTAGATATTTTTAGCACGCTATTTACATCCCCTTTATTTATTCCTGTTTTCCATTTATACACCTCAATCATATCCCCCCTAATTCTACGCCTTTCTAGAGAGTGCAGATTCAGGGCCCTCAGTCTATCCTCATAGGCAAGATTTCTGATACATGGGATCAACTTAGTCATCCTCCTTTGTACGTTTTCCAGAGCATTTATATCCATTCTGTAATACGGTGACCAAAACTGTGCAGCATAATCTAGATGAGGCCTAACCAAGGATATATAGAGTTGAAGAACAACCTGAGGACTCCTATTATTTATGCTTCTTGATATGAAGCCAAGTATTCTGTATTCGTTATTGCGAACACTTATGCACTGCTAACCAGAACTCCTAAATCCGTTTCGCAATCAGTAGTATTAAGATCTACATTATTTAGTTTATATGTGGCATGGTTATTGTCCTGTCCAATATTTAGAACTTTGCATTTATCTATATTAAACTGCATCTGCCACTTCTCCGACCACTGCATCTGAAATCCGCAGAACATCCACACAATTTCTTACATCCGTATCAACATCCGCAGAACATCCGCACAATTTCTTATATCCGCATCCACATTCGCATCCGCAGAATGAGTAAGTAAGACATCCGTCCGTATACACATCTGCATCCGTGGATATCTAAATTTTCCCATCCAAATTTTCACATCCGATACATCCCAAGACTACACCATCACCTCTCATTACCACCACCACACTACTCACCCTCTCAGTACTTGAAATAAAATAATAAAATAAAGCATAGTTAGAATAAGCTAAATCAGGGAACAGTAAATATTACTATTCTATTCAAACACAGTTTATTATTAAGTCCTTGTACAATAATATATGTATTTGGGAACAGGAGAACACTATTGGGTTTAGATAAATTGGGATGGCATACCTAAGCAGTGACACAAGGGTTACAATTTTACTGACGAAACAGAATATAACTTAAAATATAGTTCAGAGAACAGTTCACCACAGGAACTCAGTCACACACTAGCCATAGGTCCCAAGACCTACACAGCACGAGCACTGCATAAAGCCAGTACTCTGCCCAGTGTCTCCAACAGTCTCCCTCAGAGACTCCAGCAGCCTTCTCCCCAGAACTCTGCACCCCAGCCAGAGCTCCTCCAGAATCTGCTGCTCAGAGCTCTGCACACAGGCCAGAGCTCTGCAGAATCTCCCTTTCTAGCTGTTTTCTTGAGCTTATATGGTCCTAAATGCACCCCCCCCATCCCACATGAGGCGTACACCACGTGTGTTGAGACCTGACGCCAGTCAAGAACAAAAGACCTGAGAATTTAAGCTGCGATGCGTGTCTGACACCTATTTGCCAAGGCAAATGGTGTGACAATTTACTGGTTAATTAGATATCCCTTTATTGACATCACAAGCACAGTTGATCTACATCACATCCCCCTTTCTCCCTCAGTTTAAAATATCTGAGAACTAGGACAATTTGTCCTAAGTTATTAGACTATTTTAATCAAATTACACATAACATATTACAAAATTATTCACCTACATATATTTCCCTCATCCTTTTCAACTACCACAAGGCAGCATAATCAGTACACCTCACAGTTGACCAGCATAACAGTTGCTCTCTGGTGCAAAGCCTCCTTACCCGTCATTTCTCCTGAAAACTAAATATCTGGCTCCAGTGCCTTCCCTACTTCTACTAGAAATGCACTAGCCGGTACTAGTCACCCTTGCACGTTAACCATTAGGCCAAACCTCTCTAGGCTTCGTTGGCGTGGAAAACTGCTCCAACGGGTTACATTCTTTCAAGTAACTGCAACTGGACCACTTCACGACCACCTAGGTCGCATTTCAACAAACTTTCACATAAACACTTCATCATCTGAAAATCAAGATAGAGCAGGCATCGCAGCTAAGACCCATCATTATCCTATGTCACTGCTAGGATTCACTGGACCGTTTCCAAGATCACCTCATTCCACACAGGTAACACTAACATTTCTGGCAAGTCAAAGTAGGTTGGGAAAACCTCACACTCTTAATTATCTCTCATGGCTTTCAGGACATCCGTCATACCGGCAAGACAGCATACACCTCCATACCACCTATGGCAACACGCTGGTCCCAGCAGCTGGAGTCCATCTCCGCGGCTCACGTCCTTCCACAACTTCGAGGATGGCAGCTCCATTATAGCAGACTCTCCTGTCCTGGCACACCAGCCAGAATCCCTCATACACCACTGCAGCATCACCTCCATCATCTTCCCCGAGCTAGGCATCATTGCAGCATCACAGCACGGCCACAACATCACAGCACGGCCACAGCATCGCAGCACGACTACAGCATGGCCACAGCATCGCAGCATCACAGCATTGCCGCGTCACAGCATCACAGCATGGCAGGCAGCAGAACGCAGCACCACCCCAGTAGACCCATCATAGCAGCATCACAGCACGGCCTCAGCATAGAAGACACCATCAAACAGCCTCACCTCAGTAAACCGCAGCAGCATTAGCAGCCGGCATCAGCTCGAGGTGAGGTGAGGTCACTTCAGGTCATTAACAGAAGTGCGGTCACCCATCCCTGGCAACTCTGTGTCACCCAGAAACTGGGTGACACAGACAGACACCCACTACAATTGATGACAGACCAAAGCAGTAATACAGCAACTGGGGTACATCAGCTGGGTGACTGGGCACATCAGGTGGATAATAACAGGCAGCTCTTCAGTAGATGACAGTTGTGGGTGATTCTTCCAAGTCGGGCTGGGTGACTGGTTGACTTCTCATTCCTCTGTAAATATTAAATTTCGGCCAGTAATTGCTTCCCCCAAAAGTCTGACCCAAACACTCATATTTTCCCCCAGATATCTCAAACCAACACATAACTCCATCAAATATAATAATATTACAACCACACAATTACTCAGACCCACGGTCAAAAAGAGTCAGCTAAGGTCACTTAGATTATAATATCACACAGATATTTATTTTAACTTTACACACAAAATTGGTAGCAAATGGTTGCATGCTTGTCTACAAGAACTTCTGGCAGTTTGGGAGACACACAGATAATGATCAAACTAAATGCAAATTATGTGATCAGGCATATGGTCCCTGTCTTGAACACTATGTGCTGAATTGTCCACTTATTGAGGAATATAGAGATAGACAGTATAATAACCTATGTGACATGTCAAGATATCTTATTAGTGAGGGTAGGATACCAGTTATACTAAGCAAATTTCCTAAATTTGCTTGTAACAGATAAGTGAACTGTAGATATAAATCCAAATCTAATTTCCATGAACGTGCCTATCTGTGCTCATGATAATGTGAGCACAGATGGGCATGTTTGTGGAGCAACTTGCAATGTGAACAGACTGACTGATGTTGTAGTGGCCAGGCTTAGGCTTGGCTACAGGTACTTCTGGCAGTTTGGGAGACACACAGATGATGATCAAACTAAATGAAAATTATGTGATCAGGCATATGGTCACTGTCTTGAACACTATGTGCTTAATTGTCCACTTATTGAGGAATATAGAGATAGACAATATAATAACCTATGTGACATGTCAAAGATATCTTATTCATGAAATAAGATACCAATTGTACTAAGCAAATTTCCTAAATTTACTTGTAACAGATAATTGAAATGTAGATATAAATCCAAATGTACAATTGTTAACCCCTTTGGGGCCTAGTGCCTAGGCCTTTTGTGTATCCATATCCTCTTGTGCTACCGTCCACAGGATGGATATGGGGTGCACAATAAACTAGCCACTTCGGTGGCAAAATCTAAAAATCGAGCAGTAAAAAAGGTACATGGGATTGGTTCCTACTATAAAAATAATAAGAACCACCACCGCTTAGATGCCATGTCATATAGGGGGTAGAGAACGAAAGGATAATTGGGGAATAAGGGAGAAAAGGCATGGAGTACGCAGGAGAGGTGGACGAGTGACAAGGATCGGAGGTAATGTGAGGTCACTGGTGACTACACCATCACCTCTCATTACTCACCCTCTCAGTACTTGAAATTAAATAATATATTTAGAATAAGAAATAAATAATTGGGATAGTTAATTTTAATATTCCACTCAAACACAGTTTTATTAAGTCCTTGTACACTAATATATTTGGGAACAGGAGAATACTATTGGTTTTAGATAAATAGGGGTGGCATACGTAAGCAGTGAGACAAGGGTTACAATTTAACTGACGAAACAGAATATAACTTACAATATAGTTCAGAGGACAGTTCACCACAGGAACTCAGTCACGCTCTAGCCACAGGTCTCAAGACCTACACAGCACGAGCACTGTTCCAAGCCAGTACTCTGCCCAGTGTCCCCAGCAGTCTGCCCCAGAGCTCCGCCAGAATTTCCCTCTCTAGCTGTTTCCTTGAGCTTATGTGGTCCTTAAAGCATCCCCTCTCCATGAGGTGTACACCACGTGTTGAGACCTGATGCAAGTCAAGAACAAAAGACCTGAGGCTTAACCGCAAGGCGTGTCTGACACCTATTTGCCAAGGCAAGGGGTGTGACAATTTACTGATTAATTAGCTCTCCCTTTTTGACCTCACAAGCATAGTTGACCTACATCACAAAGTTTATATGAAAAATTATGCACAATAAGACATCATGTGCATCATTTTTGCACTTTGGGGGCCATTATTAAGCAAAATTAAGGGTGATTTTTCACAACAATGCAATAACTCAGCAACAAATGCAGACATTGAGAAAGCTAGAAGCTAAATAGATGTGAATAAAGCAGGTCAGCGTAGGTACGGAGGTCAAAAAGAGATGAATCATTACTGAGCGCGACAGGAGGGGGAGGAGGGTTTACGTGTGTTATGGGGATATAGGATCCAATATGTATTTATGTACCTAAGTAGCAGGAAAAGACTCATTATTTGAGATACCTAATTATATTGAACTACTGGGGGCACAACTGGCTTAATTCTGTCATAAGGACTAATCAAACTTATGTGGGAGAGACAGATATGTAACCTTGTATTTCAGTAGAAATAGGTTCTGTTGTAAAAAAACACACACTATTATAATTATTTTGTAAAGACAATATTTTAAAAGTAAAATATGTTATATTATGGGAGAAAAGCAAAGTATTAATGTATTGGTTAAAAAATTGTGCATGGTGGTCTTGTTGTTGTGGGTATAAGAGCAGTGGAGAGGTTGGCTCTCCACTGCTGTGTATCCATGATGGGAGGAGCTACCCACTGTATTTCTGGGCGAAATGTGAGTTGCTCAGGAGGTAAGACTTATAAGTAACCAAAATTTTAATGTAACAATGATACCAAATTGGCTAGTGTGTCAAAAAAACACTGGGTAAGGCCCCCAGAGAGAAAGAGGTAATTGTTTTCAGATGGGACCATGTGACTAGGTGCCCATGTGGTGGAAGGCTGGGCCAGACTACTTAACATATGTATAATGCTGTAAATGCTTATCCATTGATATAATTATTTTTGTAGAACAGTGTTTTAAATAACCTATTCTGGAAGGTGGGATAAGTTTTCAGCAGCTGAGATGGACTATTCATGAAGGTATTTACCTGGACCTAGACTTTATAAGGCCTTAATGAGCTAACCTTCACCAGAGCATATCGTGACAACCTTAACACTGAAGTAAAAGAGAAAACAATATAACACCATGTTACTCAGAATGAAACTTGTGAATCGTTTATTTCTGGAATTAAACATTTAATGTTTTTGGGCCGCAGTAAATAGCAGAAACCAAATCAAATACGGGGGTTTAACTAGTCTGTAAGCATTAGGATTTGTCTGTCCGAAATGCACAGCATGCTAGTGGCTTCCTTTTGTGTTTACCAGTGTTTTATAACATGTAAACGACAATTGTATACTGCAGAAAGAAGTCAAGTTTGTTTAGTTGTGCTGAAGGTTTAGGGTAGGCTACTTGTTACTTTGGGCCAGCTTGGAGCTTCAGTTCCATACACGCTTTAGGCTGGTTAAGACCATTCGAGAGTTTTGTCCTTTGTGTGGGTCTCAAATATATAGCTTGTGAGAGCTCTCAAATTTATTCAATCAAATATCACATAAGCCATATACCTGCAAAGTGACCAAAAATTATAAATCGCGAACTCCGGCAGCCTATGCAAAAGAAGCAGTTGAGAAGTCAACCTACCACCGGAGAGGAAAGGAATGATGCATAACCAGCCGATTGATTATGGCAGTGGAAAGCCCTTCAAGGAGGGACAGAAAAGGGTGCTTTGATGCTATTGAAGGGTTTTTGATCTAAAGAATTACAGGTATCCTCAACATCTTTGAATCAAACCTAACAGCCCACCATTCCCTAGGCACCATCAACCTCCTTCGGGCCTAGCACTTCCTCATGATTATAATAATATTAATTCTGGCAAGGCCGACACCACATCCCCCGACAGACAACAACGCCAAGGGTAGACAGATTCTAGGCGAGCCGAGAAGAACAGACTGAATCTATATGAACAGGAAGCGCTGACCTCCAGAAAGACTTCTTTCCTCCGGTGAGGGAGCTCTTAATCCAAAGAATTCAACCTGATTTCCCATTTCTTGTATTAAACCTGACTGTCTTCTATTCCCCCACGCGCTGTATGATCCCAATGGGTTTAGTGCTTCCCCTCCCCTCCTTATCTCTCAATGAATATATTAATAATGTATTCTGTATTCTCTCCAGCACTCAATGCAGACAAAAATATAAAATAAAAAAAGGCATGACGGACTGATTTTTTTAAATTTAATAAAATAAAGAATACTGAAATATAATTTTTTTTTTAGCTTTATGGTATTAAGTGTAAAGCTCAAACAACGTGGAAGACAAGCAGAGAGAATTGTGCAATACAACCTCATTGGTTTACCTTATCTTGAGCACACGTAGCATTATGACTAAATATTTTAACGAACACTGTGAGCAAAATGTATAAACTACTCGAGAATGAATTTGCAAACCTTATCCAAAATATTTTTCTTGTGTATGTGTGTTACGGTATCGAGTTCAAGGATGAGAGATAAGACTTGATCAAATGTGAAGGATGACGAGGAACCAATAACATTAAAATGTGTTATGCTGATTTTGACACCTTTGGAATGCAGTTGATCCAACTTGGTCATCGGGATCATTTGAGTAAACAAAACTTTCAACCACAATCAGCAGTATTAAGATTGGTTGCTATTGCTAAAGAAAAAATAAAATTTAATTTGGAAGCACGAGCAGACACATTTGTTTTTCTTCCCATGTAATAGCTCTCTGCTGGCTTAACAACCGTACCCTGGTTCAACCCTGATTGCCTCCCATTTTCCTGGTGCTGTATGAACCCAATGGGTTTAGCGCTTCTTCATAATAAAAACCAGCCACTTCACATATACGATTTAACACCTTAAAGCCTTCTTTGTAACATAACTATACTGACAGTCTTTTGTCTTCACTGCTAAACAAATTGAATAACAAAATCTGAGCTTACAAAAACTGCGCATCATATGAACAATATCAAGTTGATGTGATACATCATGCATGGTGAGACCTGGAGTAAGAATGAGGCTTAGTACAGTCCGCAAACTCCTGCTGAGTTCTGAAGAATTTCTAAGAACAGACTGCGGTGAGGGAATCAAACCTGGTTCCCTTCCATTTCCCCAGGTACTGTATGGCAGGAGGATGGGGAGTAGCCAGGTACTAAAATTAGGGGGAGTGAGCACATAAAAAAAGGCTCCTCGACAAGTAAACAACAATTTTAAATGCATTATACATTTTTATTTTGTATACAAATCAAAACACAAGGAATATTCAGTTTTAAACGAAGTGCATAATTGTTATTGTGGATTTAAAATCAAAACACAATAGGTAGCAAGTCTTCAGTTTCCGGGGGTTCCACTTCCGGTGCAGCGGACGTCGTGTGTTTGCCTAATGAAAAGTAGGAGTTAAATCTCTAATATTTTCACGATTCTTTTTCTCGATTTACATGAAGCAGTTATATCACACAAGTGAACTTAAAAATTGTTGAAAAGGCGCCACTTCTGAAAAAAATGTGTTCAGGGGGAGCAGTAAAGATAAAAGATAGGAAATGCAAAAATATTGATAAATAGAAGTATTTATCAGAAAGTTCATATTCTAAGCAGTTCATCGTAACCTAAATACAGATCATTATTTTTATTAAAAATTTTGGGGGAAATGAGTGGTGATTAGATCTGATACATGAAATGGAAGGGTAGCAATAACTGATCAACAGTTTACAATGTTTTTGTATTTGCTTTTCGAAATTAATTTAATTTTTAAATGCTTTTAATATGTTCATGTCTTCATCTTACATATTTGGTGCTTCAAAATATGTTTCTAATTTTTCCATAAAAAAAATTAATATCGATTGGTGTATTCCCGAATGAAAAAAAAAAAAATAGCAATGCATATATTACTGAGCAACAATATATACTTGTTTTATTTCTGTCACAAGCTTCTCACCTAATGTCCTCTACTTTCTTGACTGAAACCTAATTATCACTCTGACGCTGTATGACTCTTTTAGGATTTAGCGCTTCCATACGAATGTCTTAATAACCTCACCTGGATAATGTGCCCAGGTAATCAGAGGACAATTTCAGATTTGGTAAGTGAACAACACGTAGGAAGCTTTTGTCCTTTTCATTCCCACCTTTATTTTTATACTTAAAGATCATAAATTATAATTTTATTGAAGTCAAGAAATAAACAGTTTTCAGGAAGGAAGCAGAGGTTATTGTAATCATTGGAAAAAAAATAATATTTTTTTTTTTACACAGCCTTCCTTCAACTTAGAAATAAAAACTGGACGGCATTTTTGTCCTCTCTGGACCATTATCAAGTCGCAAATTCCGGTTTCCATTTCGAGTGTGTCTCAGTAATAAAGTATTAAAACCAAAATATTGACTATTTATGTTCTATTTCACCCTTATAAAAACAGGCATATTGTATCATTTTGATCCTAATCATATTCTTTTGTCCTGTTGCTATGAATTTCGCCTCTTAACTGGTCACAAGGGTCTTGTGGAACAGTCACACAAGACCACAATAATGTAAAAAAAAAAATAATAAAGTTTAGAGTAGTATACTAACCACTAGACACATTATCTCATCGATTTCCAGCTTTTAAGATGACAACGGACCGACCATCAGCTAGCAATAGTAAGTATCAGGAATCTCGTGGGTCATAGGAGTTCAGGTATGTTATAGATTTATTTGTATTTACAACTTGAAAGAATACGATAAAAAAATAATAGAGAATTGAACTCGGAATCATTGCGCCCTATCACACAGCCCATACTAGTATAGAGGCCGTGTGATATGATTCAGTAAAACTGGTGATACTACTGTGCTCTTTAAACACGGTAGGCTGGGATTCTACTAAATATTGGTTGATTACACACACACACACACACACACACACACACACACACACACACACACACACACACACAGGAGCCGAGACTTGACTCTTTGCAACATATTGGTGAGTACACGCACGCACGATAGAATTGACTTCAATCTAACAACCTTGCATATTAGAAGGACCAGGAGAGATATGATAACATGTAAAATATTGAGAGTAATTGATGGGATAGACAGGGATAAGTTGTTTGAAAGACAGCAAACGGGTAGTTGGAGGCATAGATGGACATTAACGAAACATGAACCACAGGGATGTCAGGAAGTATTTCTTCAGTCTCAAGGTGGTCAGGAAGTGGAATGACCTCGACGAAGAGGCTGTGAAAGCAGGCCTCATAGTTCTAAGAGCAGGTACGATAGGTCCCACGAGAATAGAAGGGAGTGAATCTTGCAAGTAGCAGCTACGACTCGACCCCTTTAACCACATACAGGGGAGCTCAAACACACACACACACCAACTTCTCACAACAGGCCAACTGTCTATCGACAAGTGCCTTTGACAGCTGGTAAATAACTCTGACACACACACACACACACACACACACACACACACACACACACACGCACAGTATCTGACAGGGAGGCAACAACGAGTCATGGTATGTGACGAGGTGTCAGAGTGGGCGCCTGTGACGAGCGGGGTTCCACAAGTCAGTCCTAGGACCTGTGCTTTTTTTGGTATATGTGAATGACATGACGGAAAGGATAGACTCAGAAGTGTCCCTGTTTGCAGATGATGTGAAATTAATGAGGAGAATTAAATCGAATGAGGATCAGGCAGAACTACAAAGAGACCTGGACATGCTACAAGCCTGGTCCAGCAACTGGCTCCTTGAATTTAAACCCACCAAATGCAAAGTCATGAAGATCGGGGAAGAACAAAGAAGAGCGCAGAGTAAAGTCTAGGAAGCCAAAGACTTCAAACTTCACTGAAGGGAAAAAATCTTGGGGTGAATATAATACCGAGCACATCTGAGGAGCACATCAACCAGATAACTGCTGCAGCATCTGGGCGCTTGGCAAACCTAAGAATAACGTTCTGATAACTCAGTAAGGAATCGTTCAAGACTCTGTACACCATGTACGTCAGGCTCATATTATAGTATGCAGCACCAATTTGGAATCCACACCTGGTCAAACACGTCAAGATTTTAGAGAAAGCGCAAAGGTTTGCAAGAAGACTAGTCTCAGAGCTAAGGGGATTGTCCTACGAAGAAAGGTTAAGAGAAATCGGCCTGACGACACTGGAGAACAGGAGGGTTAGGGGAGACATGATAACGAAATAAAAAATACTGCGAGGAATTAACAAGGTGGACAAAGACAGGATGTTCCAGAGATGGGACACAGAAACAAGGGGTCACAATTGGAAGTTGAAGACTCCGATGAGTCAGAGATATGTTAGGAAGTATTTCTTCAGTCATAGAGTTGTCAGGAAGTGGAATAGACTAGAAAGTGACGTAGTGGAGGCAGAAACCATACATAGTTTTAAGATGAGGTTTTATAAAGCTCATGGAGCAGAGAGAGAGAGGCGCTAGTAGCAATCAGTGAAGAGGCGGGGCCAGGAGCTATGACTCGACCCCTGCAACCACAAATAGATGAGTATAATTAGGTGAGTACACACACACACACTTAAGGAAATAGGCATAATTACATTTTAACTTTATTATAACAAATAAAGTTGTTTTATTTACAGAACCGGACTCTTTAAAATATTTAGACCATATTCATCTCCATAAATACAATATAATGAACTGAACAAGTAATAAGATTAGTACAATGGATTTTACTTGCATAACTGACAACCAAATTTTAATAAAGACTCAGTCTGGTAAACAAACATATAAACCATAACTTACTAGTAATGTAAAGTCATATTCAATAAAGTTATAAAGTTACTAATTCAGTTACTTAAAGTAAGCAAAGTTATTTTATAAAGTATGGCTTTACTGTACGTCTTCACTTGCTATAACAAAATACATCACTCAGACGTACTTAAATACATGGAACAACTAGATCTATACAGTTTTAATCACTTGATGCAGATTAATGTTTGTGTTAATTGAAATAATACTTTTGTGACAAAATATAACCATAACTCTGCCTACAGTGTTATCACAGTAGAGATAACCGCTCGCCTTCTCAGCTCATACACATTCTCGTAGTATGTTACTGGCAACATTCTCGTAGTATGTTACTGGCAACATTCTCGTAGTATGTTACTGGCAACATTCTCGTAGTATGTTACTGGCAACATTCTCGTAGTATGTTACTGGCAACATTCTCGTAGTATGTTACTGGCAACATTCTCGTAGTATGTTACTGGCAACATTCTCGTAGTATGTTACTGGCAACATTCTCGTAGTATGTTACTGGCAACATTCTCGTAGTATGTTACTGGCAACCTTTCATATTTGATATTAATAAACATATTAATCAACAGATGAAAATATACCGTCAAGCAGAAAACAATCACTAAAACAACTGTTGTGAATAAATATGCATTACAATTTTTTTTGTGAAAGGATCATCAATGACTGATAATAATTAAACAAAAATATTCTAGCACAGAGAAAAATAACTTACGGATTTATTTATACCCAAGGTGACATTTTAAAAAAATAGCAGAATTTTCTCGATTTATAAAAAAAAAATAATCTGTTTTTAAAGACTATTATGTGGGATTACTTTTATCTGTAGCCTGGTAAAGTACTTTAAAGGGCAACCGGTGCTTTATACCATGTTGTGAAGTATATAACAGTGCTACATATAGAGTGTACCACGTTGTGAGGAACTAGACAGTGCTACATGTCCTCTGAGTAATGGTGCGATGTACATAGCAGAGTTACAGATCCTCTGTACCATGCTGTGCAGTGCGTAACAGTGCAGCAAGTCCTCACTCTCTCTCATATCTCTTAAGTAGTTGTTATCGTGAGCTGAACCTGAAATTTTTCAAAATAATATTTTGTATTTTAATGAACACAGTATTATAAGTTACAGGAAAAAAATATAAATTAAATAAATTATTTTGTAAACAAATCAAGAAAGTCGAACTATTCTTTAAGTCATTCAGTTTTCCATTATTTTAATTAACTTTTATATTAACATTCAAAGACCCGCCTCAGGAAACACTTGTCCTGTTTCCTAACAAACCTTACCTAACCTAAATAATAATAATAATAATAATAATAATAATAATAATAATAATAACAAAATAAACGCTCACTGCGAGATATACACATTTAGGAATATATACCCTGTAATTATTATTACAAATATTTTACTTCCAAGATCTAGGTCACAAAATATACTCTCAGTATGTCTATGTTGAGTGCTTATACAAATAGTTTTATAAGGCAATACAATAGGTTAGCAAAGCTTCTGAGATAATTATCGTAGTAAGAAAAAATTTACAAATCCATCTCATTTAGGGATGAGTTCAGACTTTCGAAGAAGAGAATTTAGCAGCAAACTTGTCCATAAACAAATATATTTGCTGCGCTGCGCTGCGCTGCTCAAATACTCTGTCTACCTGTACCAAAAAAAAAAAAAAAAAATGAAGACTAGTTCCATCCATTTGTCAGTTTGCTTCGTTCTTGTTTGTGCTTCTTACCTGTAGTAATAGCCATCACTTGTGCTGTACACATAATTTATTGGCTTTTGGGGATTGCATCATTGATCAGGACACCGAGAGTGACACGGGATATACATTCTCAGCACTCTAGCAGGAATGACGAAGTCCTGGGCCAGAGATTCCGAAGTATGTTTAATCTGACAGTAATTCAGATTGATACAGAGTCACTTAATGCGACTATAAAGATTCAGACAGGCCACATACGCAGTCATAGATACGACAATTGGAAAATATATAATTGTTTCATTATACCGATAACTCACACTTAGGTTGAATCTCCAGATGACCTGACTCCCACCCACCTGGACTTCATAGGCATGAATTATCATGATTATTAAATAGCTGCCAAGTCTTAGTATAGTAATTTGCCCTGATAAAAGAAATTACATCAGATCACAAGTATTTAGGAGGAAAAAGACCGGAAGCTAGATTTTGCATCGACTGAGAGACGATTAAAAGAAAGAGTATTAAAAACCACTGAACAGAATATTTGACGTTGCAAGCTCCTCATATCATATAATCCTTCCAACAACTTGAACACAAACTTGAAATTTAGTTGAAATATTAACAACCCTAATGTAATAAATGTGAGTTCAAAGGCGTGTTATTTTTTTGATAGACTGTTGACAGGCTGATTAGAAGAAGTGTAGTAGCCTGAAACCCACTGCAACAAAAACATAAACGAATTAAAATATGGGTTAGGTGTATGCTAAATAATTACCTGTGACAGAATACCGGTAGCTGTTGTAAGCCAGTTATATTCTTCTCTCATATCACCTGTCTCAGGTAACTACGGTAGACAGGCTCTCTTGAATATAAAGACTAATTATATTACAGCCAACAAATTTATATATATATATATATATATATATATATATATATATATTATATGTCGTGCCGATTAGGTAAAACTTGCGATTTTGGCTTAAATAGCAACGCTCACCTTGCCATATAAGACAAGTGAAAATTTGTGTATGCAATAATTTCGCCAAAATCATTCTGAACATAACGAAAAAAATATATTTCATTATGTTTGTTTATTATTAAATTAATGTTAACGTATCTAAAATATATTTAGTTGGGTTAGGCTAAATTAAATTGCGCTTGTTGTAATAAGGTTAGGTAGGTTTTCAAAGTTTCTCTTCGTACAAAATTATAAATTCTTACATTAACATAAATGAAAAAACTATATCTTTAAACGTATAAGAGAAAATTTTAGAAAGGACTTAATTTTAAATGAGTTCTTGCTAATTGACCAGTTTTACCTAATCGGCACGACATATATATATATATATATATATATATATGTATATATATATATATATATATATATATATATATATATATTAGTAATTGTTATAATGTCCATGACTATGTATGTTTATATCAAATAATTGTTTAGGATAGTGAGTTTTTACTTACCAAAATAGTGATAGGTCTTGTTCTCCATTGCTGACTAACACTGTGATACAGCACCGACACTTCCCACAGCACTCTGATGCAGCACCGCCACTTCCTACAACACTGTGATGCAGCACCGACACTTTCCACAGCAGTGTGATGCACCACAGCCACTTCCCACAGGAGTGTGATGCACCACCGACACTTCCCACAGCAGTATGATGCACCACCGACACTTCCCACAGCAGTGTGATGCAGCATTGACACTTCCCACAGAAGTGTGATGCACCACCGACACTTCCCATAGCAGTGTTCTCGATAAAATGAATATTCTGCCAGTTTTTTTTTTTACTAATAATAACTAAGGTTGATTGACTATAATTTAATGATTTTTTTTTCTCGGGTGTTTCTAAGTTACGACAGGAGAAAAAAAACTACATGAAATAGCAGATGCGTCGTGAAATTTGAAGTTGATAATGTGGATCAGAAAATTTTCTTGCTGGTAATATTTAGGACGAAAAACAGTAGACAGGTGAAAATTAATTTATGTTAGGTAAAAGAGCACATGTGCAACTAATGCGAAATTTTATTGAGACAACGTTTTGCTCTCCAGGAGCGAAACGTTGCCACAATAAAAGGTAGCATTAGTTGCACATGTGTCCTTTTTACCTAATATATTGTCGGTATTTCTACCAACATTATTATAAAATTAATTTAGAATTGTATGTCAGTGATATAGGCGAGGATATGTAAAGGCACGAGTTAATAGTTGTTACCGGGGTTGTAATAAGGAGAGTTGTTACCGGGGTTGTAATAAGGATAGTTGTTACCGGGGTTGTAATAAGGATAGTTGTTACCGGGGGTTGTAATAAGGATAGTTGTTACCGGGGTTGTAATAATGAGAGTTGTTACAAGGGGTTGTAATAAGGAGAGTTGTTACCGGGGTTGTAATAAGGAGAGTTGTTACCGGGGTTGTAATAAGGATAGTTGTTACCGGGGTTGTAATAAGGATAGTTATTACCGGGGTTGTAATAAGGATAGTTTTTACCGGGGTTGTAATAAGGATAGGTGTTACCGGGGGTTGTAATAAGGATAGTTGTTACCGGGGTTGTAATAAGGATAGTTGTTACCGGGGTTGTAATAAGGATAGTTGTTACCGGGGTTGTAATAAGGATAGTTGTTACCGGGGTTGTAATAAGGAGAGTTGTTACCGGGGTTGTAATAAGGATAGTTGTTACCGGGGTTGTAATAAGGATAGTTATTACCGGGGTTGTAATAAGGATAGTTTTTACCGGGGTTGTAATAAGGATAGGTGTTACCGGGGGTTGTAATAAGGATAGTTGTTACCGGGGTTGTAATAAGGATAGTTGTTACCGGGGTTGTAATAAGGATTGGCTGAAGTGATATCTAAGTCAATGCTCTCCACAAAGAACAAAAGGCACAATACCGTGACTGGATCAATACAGAAATAAGCCGAACATAAAAGAAACTAACTTATGACGACGTTTCTGTCCGCCTTGGACCATTAACTAGTTAAGAATCCATGTCAGACCGAAACGTCGTCTTAAGTTTCTTTCTCTGATGCGAGAGTTATTTGTGTATTGATCTCCACATTTTGTTGAAATTTTGGTAAAGATATGTGTTGTGTTTGATGTTCCACGTATTTTGTTTATGCATCTTTGGCTATTATAAAAATTGAGCTTATTCTGGCGTTTTTACAGGTAATGCAATTTTTAACTTTAGATGAATTCTTCATTATTATAATTTTCCACATATTTGAAGTTCCCTGGGTCATGAGTTTCAGTAATTTTCATGACGCGACTTTAAACATTGATTTTGTTGACCTGGAATCACGTAACTAGATAATAAATACTCTTCAGTCTTCCGCATATTTTATAATTATTTATAAAATAAAGTAAATTAAGATAAACTTGGTTTTCGTGAGTCTAATGATTCACTGGGATAGCGTTATTCCGCGTACCTTATTTCCAATCTTTATTTCGAAATCCTATTCACTTGCAAACTTAAAAACATATCGCAATGGCAGTCTTAGCCAACTGTTGTAAACATTACTTGTTCCGCTGTTGGCGCCTAGAAACACAGCACCTCTTACAGCATTAGTTCTAATGGTAGGCTAGAACTAACCACTTTCAAGTCGTGTTATAAAGGATTTGCTTGTATGGATTGCGCTTATGTGGTCTGATTATTCCTCGCAAGTGTCTTCTTCCATCGGGGTGGGAATTTTGAGTTCTGCGGATGGCTTCGGCAGTGAGACTTCATTAGTTCCCCTTTCAGGCAACACGCATGGTTTGATGTCGGGAAATTTAGGTGGAGTTATTTCAGGGAATTCAGGAGTATTTACTGCTGGAAAACCTGGTGGATTTACTTCAGGAAAATTAGGAGGTTGTACATCAGGAAATTGCGGAGACTGAACTTCAGGAAATGAAGGTGGATTGACTTCTGGGAAATCTTTTTGTTCTATTTCTGGAAATACAGGTGGATTAACTTCTGGAAATCCTGGAGGCTGTACTTCAGGAAATGCTGGCGGCTGAAGGTCAACAAATTCTGGTTGCTGAACTTCTGGAAATTCCGGTGACTGCACTTCGGGAAAAGCAGGTGGCAGTATCTCCGGAAATTCCGGCGACTGTATTTCAGCAAAAGCAGGCGGCTGTACCTCAGGGAATGCTGGTGGCACTATTTCGACAAATTCTGGCGGCTGTACTTCAGGAAACAAGGGTGCACACTCAGCCGGGTCTTGGGAAGGCACAGATCGCTTCTTCACAGGAAATATCTTGTCTCGTTCCTCGGCACCATTGACTAGCTCATCATCAGTGATATGAGATCTTTTCTTCAGATGTTTAGAAGGGAAACGATCGTGTTCGGAATGGTGTTTTCTCTCCTTGTGGAATTTAGGCTCTGGCCAGGTAGGCCTGGTCAGAGGATGACCCGAAAATTCGGGAAATTTTATTTCTGGAAATTTAGAGGGTTTTTCCTTAAAATGATCGTAAGAAAAGAAGTTGGGAAATTTAGGTGCTTTTATTTCCGGAAATTTAGGTGGATGAATTTCTGGGAAATGAGGAATATTAATTAGTGGGAATTCCTGATTTAAATCTGAGCGGAAATCATGACCAAAGTCTAATCCAAGACCAGTGCCTGCTCCAAGACCAGTGCCTGCTCCAAGACCAGTGCCTGCTCCAAGACCAGTGCCTGCTCCAAGACCAGTGCCTGCTCCAAGACCAGTACCTGCTCCAAGACCTGAGCCCATTCCACCACCAATACCCATTCCTACACCAGTTCCCATTCCAGCACCAGTGCCTATTTCAGCACCAGAGCCCAATCCAGCACCAGTACCCATTCCAGTACCAGTGCCCATTCCAGTACCAGTGCCCATTCCAGCACCAATGCCCATTCCAGAACCAATGCCCATTCCAACACCAGTACCCATTCTAGTAGCAGTGCCCATTCCAGCACCAGTGCCCTTTCCAGCACCAGTGCCCATTCCAGTACCAGAGCCCATTCCAACACCAGTTCCCATTCCAGCACCAGTTTCCATTCCAGCACCAGTTCCCATTCCAGCACCAGTTCCCATTCCAGCACCAGTGCCCATTCCAGCACCAGTTCCTATTCCAGCACCAGTGCCCATTCCAGCACCAGTGCCCATTCCAGCACCAGTGCCCAATCCAGAGTCAGTGCCCATTCCAGCGCCAGTGCCCATTCCAGCACCAGTGCCTATTCCAGCACCAGTTCCCATTCCAACACCAGTGCCCATTCCAGCACCAGTGCCCATTCCCGCACCAGTGTCCATTCCCGCACCAGTGCCCATTCCCGCACCAGTGCCCATTCCCGCACCAATGCCCATTCCAGCACCAGTGCCCATTCCAGCACCAGTGCCCATTCCAGCACCAGTGCCCATTCCAACGCCAGTACCCATTCCAGCATCAGTGCCCATTCCAGCACCAATGCCCATTCCAGTAGACGTGCCCATTCCAGCAGGAGTGCCCATTCCAGCAGGAATGTTCATTCCAGTAGGAATTTCCCCCCCTGCAAGAATTTTCATTCCAGCAGGAATTTCTATTCCAGTAGGAATTTCCATTCCAGCAGGAATTGCCAATCCAGCAGGAGTGCCCATTCCAGCAGGAATTTCCATTCTAGAAGGAACTTCCATTCTAGGAGGCATTTTCATTCCAGAAGGAATTTTCATTCCTGCAGAAGTTTCCTTTCTAGCAGGAATCTCCACTCCAGCAGGAATGCTCACTCCTGTAGGAATTTCCATTCCAATAGGAGTACCCATTCCAGCAGAAATTTCCATTCCAGGAGTGCCCATTCCATCAGGAGCTTCTATTCCAGCAGGAGTGCCCATTTCAGCAGGAATTTCCATTCCAGTAGGAGCGCTCATTCCAGCAGGAATTTTCATTCCAGTAGGAGTGCTTATTCCAGCAAGAGTGCCCATTCCATCAAGAGCTTCTATTCCAGCAGGAGTGCCCATTCCATCAGGAGCTTCTATTCCAGCAGGAGTGCCCATTCCAGCAGGAATTTTCATTTGAGCGGGAGTGCCCATTCCAGCAGGAGTGCCCATTCCAGCAGGAGTGCCCATTCTATCAAGAGCTTCTATTCCAGCAGGAGTGCCCATTCCAGCAGGAATTTTCATTCCAGTAGGAGTGCCCATTCCAGCAGGAATTTTCATTCCAGTAGGAGTGCCCATTCCAGCAGGAATTTCCATTCCAGTAGGAGTGCCCATTCCAGCAGGAATTTCCATTACAGTAAGAGTGCTTATTCCAACAGGAGTGCCCATTCCATCAAGAGCTTCTATTCCAGCAGGAGTGCCCATTCCATCAACAGATTCTATTCTGGCATGAGTGCCCATTCCATCAACAGCTTCTATTCCAGCAGGAGTGCCCATTCCAGCAGGAATTTTCATTTGAGCAGGAGTGCCCATTCCAGCAGGAGTGCCCATTCCAGCAGGAGCTTCTATTCCAGCATGAGTGCCTATTCCAGCAGGAATTTTCATTCCAGCAGGAGTGCCCATTCCATCAGGAGCTTCTATTCCAGCAGGAGTGCTAATTCCATCAGGAGCTTCTATTCTAGCAGGAGTGCCCATTCCATCAGGAGCTTCAATTCCAGCAGGAGTGCCCATTCCATCAGGAGCTTCTATTCCAGCAGGAGTGCCCATTCCATCAGGAGATTCTATTCCAGCAGAAGTGCCCATTCCATCAGGAATTTTCATTCCAGTAGGAGTGCCCATTCTATCGGAAACTTCTATTCCATCGGAAACTTCTATTTCAGCAGGAGTGCCTATTCCAGCAGGTGTGCCCATTCCATCAGGAGCTTCTATTCCAGCAGTAGTGCCCATTCCAGCAGGAATTTCCATTCCAGCAGGAGTTTCTATTCCAGCAAGAGTGCCAATTTCAGCAGGAGTTTCTATTCCAGCAAGAGTGCCAATTTCAGCAGGAGTTTCTATTCCAGGAGTGTCCACCATTCCAGCAGGAATTTCCATTCCAGCAGGAATGCCTATTCCAGCAGGTGTGCCCATTCCACCAGGATCTTCTATTCCACCAGGATTACCCATTCCAGCAGGAATTTCCATTCCAGTAGGAGTTCCCATTCCAGCAGGAATTTCCATTCCAGTAGGAGTGCCAATTCCAGCAGGAATTTCCATTCCAGTAGGAGTGCCAATTCCAGCAGGAATTTCCATTCCAGTAGGAGTGCCATTCCAGCAGGTGTGCCCATTCCAGCAGGTGTGCCCATTCCAGCAGGAGTTTCTATTCCAGCAAGAGTGCCAAATTCAGCAGGGGTTTCTATTCCAGTCGGAGTGCTCATTCCAGTAGGAATTTCCATTCCAGTAGGAGTGCTCATTCCATCAGGAGCTTCTATTCCAAGAGGAGTGCCTATTTCAACAATGATTTCCATTCCAGCAGGAGTTTCTATTCCAGGAGTGTCCACCATTCCAGCAGGAATTTCCATTCCAGTAGGAGTGCCTGTTCCAGCAGGTGTGCCCATTCCATCAGGAGCTTCTATTCCAGCAGTAGTGCCCATTCCAGCAGGAATTTCCATTCCAGCAGGAGTACCCATTCTAGCAGGAGTTTCTATTCCAGGAGTGCCCATTCCAGCAGGAGCTTCAATTCCAACAGGAGTGCCAATTCCTGCACCAATGTCTCCTCCAGCAAGTGTGTCCAATTCATCAGTGCCAAATCTTTGGTCAGTTTCTGTTGCAGTACCAGTGCCTGTTACATCATCAGTGCTTAATCCAGTATCGGTTCTTGATGTTTCAACAGTGCCAGATCCACCATCCGTTCGTGATCCATCAAGAGCACCAGATTCCTCAAGAGTGCCTGATCCAGAATCAGAGCCCGCTTCAGCACCACTGGAAAATCCCTCATCAGTACCTGATTCACTATTAGTGCCTGATTCATCTCCTGTGCCAGATTCAACACCAGCTCCTGAGTTTTCAATAGTGCCAGCGTCATCATCAATGCCTGTGACATCACCGTAGTTTGCTCCTGGAAATAAATCTAATCCACCAGATGTAAATTGTTCATCAATAAAAGTTGATCCATCAACTAAATTTAATTCATTACTTATGTCTAATCCACCTCCAGTGCCTAATCCATCACCAGTACCTGATCCATCCCCTTTGACTGATCCAGATCCAGTGACTGATCCAGATCCAGTGATTGATCCATCCCCAGTGCCTGATCCATCACCAGTGCCTGATCCATCACCAGTGCCTGATCCATCACCAGTGACTGGTCCATCTCCAGTGCCTGATCCACCTTCAGTGCCTGATCCACCTTCAGTGCCTGATCCACCTCCAGTGACTGATCCATTCCCAGTGACTGATCCATTCCCAGTGCTTGATCCATCCCCATTGCCTGATCCATCTTCAACGCCTGATCCATTCTCAACGCCTGATCCATTCCCAGTGCCTGTTACATCCCAAATGAGTGATACATTCCCTGTGCTTGATCCACCTTCAATGCTTGATCCGTCACCAGTGACTGATCCATCACCAATGACCAGTCCATCAACTGAGCCATACTCATCACTCGTGCCTGATCCATCCAGAATGCCTGATCCATTACTGATGCCTGATCCATCAAAAATACCTGATCCAATTGCATTACTCATTTCAACACCAATGCCTGATCCATCAATAGTTCCTGAAACTTCACCAGTGCCTGAACCATCCCCAGTTTCTGATCCAACGCCGGTGCCTAATACATCACCAGTGTCTGATCCGAAACCTGGGCGTGGTCCTAAACAAACGGATGGCCCTAAACCAGTGCCAGACCCTACACTACTTAAATCAGCACCAGTGCCCGATCCAATACCAGTGCCTGATCCATCACCTATTCCTAACCCAACACCAGTGCCTGATCCATCACCAATTCCAGATCCAAAACCAGTTCCTGATCCATCACCCATTCCCAACCCAACAACAATGCCTGATCCAACACCAGTGCCTAATTCAACACCAGTGCCTGATCCAAAATCAGTGCCTGATCCAAAACCAGTGCCTGATCCAACACCAGTGCCTGATCCAACACCAGTGCCTAATCCAACACTAGTGCCTGATCCATCACCAATTCCTGAACCAAAACCAGTGCCTAATCCAACACCAGTGTCTGATCCAACACCAATGCCTGATCCAACACCAATGCCTGATCCAACACCAGTGCCTGATCCACCACCAGTGCCTAATCCAACACCAGTGCCTAATCCAACACCAGTCCCTGATCCAATGCCGGTGCCTGATCCAAAACCACTGCCTGATCCAACACCAGTGCCTGACCCAAAACCACTGCCTGATCCAACGCCTGTGGCTGATCCAACACCAGTGCCTGGTCTAAAACCAGTACCTGATCCAAAACCAGTACCTGATCCAAAACCAGTGCCTGATCCAACACCGGTGCCTGATCCAAAACCAGTGCCAGATCCAAAACCAGTGCCAGATCCAAAACCAGTACCTGATCCAACACCGGTGCCTGATCCAACACCAGTGCCTGATCCAAAACCAGTGCCTGATCCAAAACCAGTGCCTGATCCAAAACCAGTGCCTGATCCAAAACCGGTGCCTGATCCCAAACCATTGCTTGATCCAAAACCAGTGCCTGATCCAAAACCAGTGCCTGATCCATAACCGGTGCCTGATCCAACGCCAGTGCCTGTTCCAAAACCTGTGCCTAATCCAACACCAGTGCCTGATCCATCACCAAATCCAGTTCCCGCTTCAGTGGCTGATCCAGATCCAGTGCCTAACCTAGTACATGGGCAATCTCCAGCACCACTACCTGCACCAACACCAGTGCCTGATCCATCACCAAATTCTGATCCAACACCAGTGCCTGATCCAAAACCTGTTCCTGATCCAAAACCAGTGTTTGATCCGTCACCAAATCCTGATCCAGCACCAGTGCCTGATCTGTCACCAAATCCTGATCCAGCACCAGTGCCTATTCCAAAACCTGTTCCTGATCCAAAACCAGTGCCTGATCCGTCACCAAATCCAGTGCCTGATCCAAAGCCAGTTCCTGATCCATCACCGATACCTGATCCGTCACCAAATCCTGAACCAAATCCAGTGCCTGGTCCAAAGCCAGTTCCTGATCCATCACCGATACCTGATCCAGCACCAAATCCTGATCCAGCACCAGTGCCTGATCCAACACCAGTGCCTGATCCAATACCAGTGCCTGATCCATCACCAAATCCAGTGCCTGATCCAAAGCCAGTTCCTGATCCATCACCGATACCTGATCCATCACCAAATCCTGATCCAGCACCAGTGCCTGATCCAACACCAGTGCCTGAACCAACACCAGTGCCTGATCCAATACCAGTGCCTGATCCATCACCAAATCCAGTGCCTGATCCAAAGCCAGTTCCTGATCCATCACCGATACCTGATCCATCACCAAATCCTGATCCAGCACCAGTGCCTGATCCAATACCAGTGCCTGATCCATCACCAATACCTGATCCAAAACCAATGCCTGATCCAACACCAGTGAATGATCCATCACCAATACCTGATCCAATGCCAGTGCCTGGTTCAACACCAGTGCCTGATCCAATACCAGTGTCTGATCCAATACCAGTGCCTGATCCAATACCAGTGCCTGATCCATCATCAGTTACTGATCCAAAACCAATGCCTGATCCAACACCATTGCCTGATCCAATACCAGTGCCTGATCCATCACCAATACCTGATCCAACGCCAGTGCCTGATTCAAAACCACTGAGGGATCCAATACCAGTGTCTGATCCAATACCAGTGCCTGATCCAACACCAGTGCCTGATCCATCACCAATACCTGATCCAACGCCAGTGCCTGATTCAAAACCAGTGAGTGATCCAATACCAGTGTCTGATCCAATACCAGTGCCTGATCCATCACCAATACCTGATCCAACGCCATTGCCTGATCCAAAACCAGTGCCTGATCCATAACCTATACCAGATCCTAAACCAGTGCCTGATCCATCACCAATACCAGATCCTAAACCAGTTCCAGATCCATCACCAATACCTGATCCTAAACCAGTTCCAGATCCATCACCAATACCTGATCCTAAACCAGTGCCTGATCCATCACCAATACCAGATCCTAAACCAGTTCCTAATCCATCACCAATTCCTGATCCTAAACCAGTGCCTGATCCATCACCAATACCAGATCCTAAACCAGTGCTTGATCCATCACCAATACCAGATCCTAAACCAGTGCCTAATCCATCACCAATACCTGATCCAACGCCAGCGCCTGATTCAAAACCAGTTCCTAATCCATCACCAATTCCTGATCCTAAACCAGTGCCTGATCCATCACCAATACCAGATCCTAAACCAGTGCCTGATCCATCACCAATACCAGATCCTAAACCAGTGCCTGATCCATCACCAATACCAGATCCTAAACCAGTGCCTAATCCATCACCAATACCAGATACTAAACCAGTTCCTGATCCATCACCAATACCGGATCCTAGACCAGTGCCTAATCCATCACCAATACCAGATCCTAGACCAGTGCTTGATCCATCACCAATATATGATCCAACGCCAGTGCCTGATCCATCACCAATACCAGATCCTGGACCAGTGCCTAATCCATCACCAATACCAGATCCTAAAGCAGTGCCTGATCCAACACCAATACCAGTTCCTAGACCAGTGCCTAATCCATCACCAATGCCAGATCCTATACCAGTGCCTAATCCATCACTTATGCCAGATCCAACACAAGGGCATAATCTTAGAACAGGTCGAGATCCGATTCTCTTGCTTGACCCAACACCTGTTCCTGTTTCGAAATCTTTTCCTGAACTCTCAGCAGTTTCTGATCCCACACGTGCACCGGGAGGCCCAGCACCGGTAAGTCTTCTTGATGGAGGTTTTATACCTAATAATCCTAATATTGGTGTATATTGTCCTGGTGATTTACTTTTGGGATATTTCAGAGCCATATATGTCTCTTGCGTTGGTTTAGAAGTTTCATCTGGTTTCTTCTTCGGTATCAAAATTATTTCTGGTTTTGATTTATATGGATGCTCCGAGGGTAGAATTGCAGTATATTCAGGTACTGTACTAGCGAGATAGGGCTGTGAGCTCTTCAAGAGGTCATCCTGTGGAGGCATTTCAGGATATATGGATTTTTGTATGTCTTTATTTTCGGGATGATTTTCTGAAGCTGGTATGACATACAAGTGTTTGATTATATCAGAGACATCATATTTATTTTCAGCACCTTTGCCACTTGGTGTTGCACGGAGAGGAACAAATTTAATTTCTGTGGTTGTTCCAACCTCAGTACCTGATGCAACGCCCTTACCTCTTCTAGATGCAGGAGTAGTTTTCGTGTGTTCTTGATGCTCAATGCCTTCTTTGTAGCGCTGAGAACTGCTCGGCCAAGTTCTTCTTTTGTAGAGTGGGTAATAATTTTTCATAGCATCTCGTTTGTTTAGCAAATATTCATCAGGCCTATTGCCTCTTTCCTTCTCATCACTAGGCATATTATCTCCTCTGTAGTGCACATAATCACTAAGCACAGTACCTCGTCTATAGCGTAGAGAGTCCTTAGACGTTATCTTGTCAACGTGGCCTTGAAAATGTTGGCCACCACAGGTACATCTGGCTGCAGCGATGAACACCAGCACGGCCAAAGCCAACGCTGCATCACACACATGCTGTTCAACAACACAATAACTTTCGTCAGACCCCACACCAGGTTTAGTAAAATAGAAGAGTCCTGTTAAACAGACCTCAACACATAATATGAATAAGTTTACAGGTTTCACTATTGCTTTAAATAGTATTTAAATTTATGTTTAAGTTAGAAAATACCATCTTTTGGCTATTAAATGATAGAAGGTATATTAAAGTTTTATAAAGTGACTGAAATTATTCCTGAGATGAGGTTTGAGAGGCAAGGTTGGTACTGGTCACTTGCAGCGAAGTGGCTTAGTTACCTCATCACTTTTGGGTAAGAACTGAGAATCTTAATGAGTATTATAATTAATTTTCAATACTTAGATGCTTGGGTGACTAGAGCACCACTAAGTATCTGAGATAAACTGGGTAAACAAAGTGTTATGTGGACTCGAACCCAGGTTATACTCCCACATTTGTACCTCTGCCCCAGAGTGGAACACAAATAGTGCCACTAACCAGCCAGTCACTCACTGAGTGCAGGTGGCAGGTGTGGGAATGCAACCAAGTTAACCTGAGTTCAGACCCACATGACTCTTCGTTCACATAATTTATTACGTTCATGAAAGTGTAAAAACTCAATTTATCTTAGATATTAGCATTTTGTAAACAAACAAACAATTCAGTGTAAAACCGTATCACTATCTAATATAATTCCTAATTGCCTTAACCTTCATAAAAAACTCTTATAATTCAATAACAGTATTAAGCTAATAAAGAAATGTTAAGCTCAATGAAAATAATTCACTGGGACATGTAGAACCGTAAATCCCTGGGACATATATGAACCCACCACGGGGACAAAAATAGAACAGAAAGTAAGAGTTGTTGGCCAAAATATAGAGAAATCTTTTAATCTCCTGTTTCATTTCCTCCATGTGGATTTGTCTGTGCCATTAGCTTTTGTTATTACACTGTTGTGTTTGCTTCTACATATACATCAAGACTGAAAATATCGCTACAGTGTACGAACTAGAATAAAAAAAAAAGTCTACGAAATATATATTCTTTACTTCGAAAATATGAAACATAAAAAACGAAAACGTTTTGAATCACATTGCGTCACATAATTAGCCAGATTACCAGTCAGCACAGTTTTAATTAACTGTCTTCGCTTACCATAGCTGGTGAGCCCGAGGTCCAGCCGAGAGAGTTGGCTCAGCTGTCAACTGTGTACTAATTTCACATTGCACTTGTTAACGTTATAAAGGGTATAAGATTCAAGGTTGAGGTGTGAGCGTGTATTGACTCGGGGAGTGGCCGTGCATGCTCAAAATGTCAGCCACTTAGCTTATCCATGTTTTTTAAATAAGCTATATTTAAAAAGTGAATGTTTTTTTTTTTTTCAGAATTTGATCATGGCAAAAATATTCAAATAAATATGAGTTTCATTTAATTTTAAACACACTTTTAGATACTAGTTTTTTCATAATGTGAACATCTGTAAGCTTGTAGATAATTTAAGAGATATTAATCCCGCAGACAGGTAGTAGGTTGGTAGACAGCAACCACCCAGGGAGGTACTACCGTCCTGTGGTAGTACGATGGTAGACAGCAACCACCTAGGGAGGTACTACCGTCCTACCAAATGAGTGTGAAACATAAGCCTGTAATTGTTTTGCATGATGGTGGGATTGCTGGTCTCTTTGTCTGTCTCATAAACATGCAAGGTTGCAGGTATGTCTTGCTACTTCTGCTTACACTTAGGTCACACTACACATGCATGTACTAGCATATATATACTAATCCCATTGGGTTTTTATTCTATTTTTCTTCCTAGTTCTTGTTCTTGTTTATTTCTGCTTATCTCAGTGGGGAAGTGGAGCAGAATTCTTCTTCCGTAAGCTATGCGTGTCGTAAGAAGCGACTAAATTCCGGGAGCAATGGGCTAGTAACCCCTTCTCCTGTATAAATTACTAAAAACAAGACAAGGAAAAACTTCATAAAATTGGGATGTTTGAATGTGCATGGATGTAGTGCGGATGATAAGAAAGAGATGATTGCTAATGTTATGAATGAAAAGAAGTTGGATGTCCTGGCCCTAAGCGAAACAAAGCTGAAGGGGGTAGGCGAGTTTCAGTGGGGAGAAATAAATGGGATTAAGTCAGCAGTATCTGAGAGAGTTAGAACTAAGGAAGGGGTAGCAATAATGTTGAAGGATCAGTTATGGAGAGAGAAGTGGGAACATAAATGTATAAATTCAAAGATTATGTGGATTAAAATAAGGGTCGGATGTGAAAAGTGGGTCATAATAAGTGCGTATGCACCTGGAGAAGAGAGGAGTGTAGAGGAGAGAGAGATATTTTGGGAGATTTTTAGCGAGTGTGTAGGAACTTTTGAGCCAAGTGAGAGAGTAATCGTGGTAGGGGACCTAAATCCTAAACTAGGAGAAGCGTTTAGAGAGGGTGTGGTAGGTAAGTTTGGGGTACCAGGTGTAAATGATAATGGGGAGCATTTGATTGAACTTTGTATAGAAAGGAGTTTGGTTATAGGTAACACATATTTTAAGAAAAAGAGGAAAAATAAGTATACAAGATCTGATGTAGGGAGAAATGACAGTAATTTGTTGGACTACATATTGGTAGATAAAAGATTGTTGGGTAGACTTCAGGATGTACATGTTTAGAGAGGGGCCAAAGATGTATCAGATCACTTTTAAGTTGTAGCTACAGTGAGAGTAAAAGGTAGATGGGATACAAGGAGAATGGAAACAGCAAGTAAGAGAGAAGTGAAGATTTATAAACTAAAGGAGGCGGCGGTTAGGATAAGATATAAATAACTGTTGGAGGACAGATGGGCTAATGAGAGTATAGGCAGTGGGGTAGAAGAGGTATGGGGTAAGTTTAAGAATATAGTGTTAGTGTTCAGCAAAAGTTTGTGGTTATAGGAAAGTGGGTGCGGGAGGAAAGAAGAGCGATTGGTGGAATGAGGATGTAAAGAGAGTAGTAAGAGAGAAAAAGTTAGCATATGAGAGGTTTTTACAAAGTAGAAGTGATGTAAGGAGGGAGGAGTATATGGAGAGAAAAAGAAAGGTTAAGAAAGTGGTGAAGCAATGTAAAAAGAGAGCAAATGAGAGGGTAGGTGAGATGTTATCAACAAATTTTGTTGAAAATAAGAAAAAGTTTTGGAGTGAGATTAATAAGTTGAGAAAACCTAGGGAAAAATGGATTTGTCAGTTAAAAATAGGAGAGGAGAGTTATTAAATGAAGAGTTAGAGGTATCGGGAAGATGGAGGGAATATTTTGAGGAATTGTTAAATGTTGATGAAGACAGGGAAGCTGTGATTTCGTGTATAGGGCAAGGAGCAATAACATCTTATAGGAGTGAGGAAGAACCAGTTGTGAGTGTGGGGGAAGTTCGTGAGGCAGTGAGTAGAATGAAAGGGGGTAAAGCAGCTGGGATTGATGGGATAAAGATAGAAATGTTAAAGGCAGGTGGGAATATAGTTTTAGAGTGGTTAGTGTTTTTGTTTAATAAATTTATAGAAGAGGGTAAGGTACCTAAGGAATGGCAGAGAGCATGCATAGTTCCTTTGTATAAAGGCAAATGGGACAAAAGAGAGTGTAAAAATTATAGGGGAATAAGTCTGTTGAGTATACCTGGTCAAGTGTATGGTAGAGTTATTATTGTATTAGGAGTAAGAAGGAGAGCAGGATAGCAGATGAACAAGGAGGCTTTAGGAAGGGTAGGGGGTGTGTAGACCAAGTGTTTGCAGTGAAACATATAGGTGAACAATATTTCGATAAGGGTAAAGAGGTGTTTGTTGCATTTATGGATTTGGAAAGGGCATATGATAGGGTGGATAGGGGGCAATATGGCAGATGTTGCAAAAGTATGGAATAGGAGGTAGGATATTGAAAGCGAGGATAGTGAGGCTCAGGTTAGAGTGTGTAGGAGGGAGGGAGATTATTTCCCAGTAAAAGTAGGTCTTAGACAAGGATGTGTGATGTCATCGTGGTTGTTCAATATATTTATAGATGGAGTTGTAAGAGAAGTGAATGCTCGGGTGTTGGCAAGAGGTGTGGGGTTAAAAGATAAAGAATCTAACTCAAAGTGGGAGTTGTCACAGTTGCTCTTTGCTGATGACACTGTGCTTTTGAGGATTCTGAAGAGAAGTTGCAGAGGTTGGTGGATGAGTTTGGTAGGGTATGTAAAAGAAGGAAATTAAAAGTGAATATAGGAAAGAGTTAGGTGATGAGGATAACAAAAAAATTAGATAATGGAAGATTGGATATCAGATTGGAGGGAGAGAGTATGGAGGAGGTGAATGTATTCAGATATTTGGGAGTGGATGTGTCAGCAGATCGATATATGAAAGATGAGGTGAATCATAGAATTAACGAGGGGAAAAAGGTGAGTGGTACACTGAGGAGCTTGTGGAGACAAAGAACTTTATCCATGAAAGCAAAGAGGGGAATGTATGAGAGTATAGTTATACCAACACTCTTGTATGGGTGTGAGACATGGGTTGTGAATGTTGCATCAAGAAGAAGGCTGGAGGCAGTGGAGATGTCATGTCTGAGGGCAATGTGTGGTGTGAATATAATGCAGAGAATCCGTAGTTTGGAGATTAGGAGGTGTGGGATTACCAAAACTATTATTCAGAGAGCTGAGGAGGGGTTGTTGAGATGGTTTGGACATATAGAGAGGATGGAACAAAATAGAATGGCTTCGAGAGTGTATAAATCTGTAGTGAAGCGAATGCGGGGTAGGGGTCGGCCTAGAAAAGGTTGGAGGGAGGGGTTAAAGGAGGTTTTGTGTGCGAGGGGCTTGGACTCCCAGCAAGCGTGCGTGAACGTGTTAGATAGGAGTGAATGGAGACAAATGGTTTTTAGGACTTGACGTGCTGTTGGAGTGTAGGCAAGGTAACATTTATGAAGGGTTTCAGGAAAACCGGCAGGCCGGACTTGATTCCTGGAGATGGGAAGTACAGTGTCGGCACTCTGAAGGAGGGGTGTTAATGTTGCATTTTTGTAGCTGTAGTGTAAGCACGCCTCTGGCAAGTCAGTGATGGAGTGAATGATGATGAAAGTTTTTCTTTGTCAGGCCACCCTGCCTTGGTGGGAAACGGCCTATGTGTTAATAAATAAAATAAATAATCCCGCAGACATACTTCATTAGCTAAACTATCTAATTTAATGTATCTGATTATGTAGGTGGTTCTCATTATTTTAAGATTGTTTGTAATTTAATTTTTTAGTCTTCAGGTGAAATTATAGTTGACTTCATAGGAAACATATTATCAATGCAATCTACTCAAGAACTTCGTTTTGAAGTCTATCGAAAACCTACCAACCAACAAGATCTTCTCCACTTCTACTCTCACCACGACACCAAAACAAATCGTGGTGAAATTATAGGCTTTTTTCTTCGTGCACTCCGAATCTGCAGCAATGAGTTCCTTGAGGAGGAATGCTCTCTCATCGAACAAGTATTTTCTAAACTTCACTATCCTCAGTATTGACTGCAAACGCCGGGCATATAACATTTTTAACTCACCCAGAGAAGACACTGCCAAGAAGTGATACATAGTCCTCCCCACCAACTCCATTGTCAAACACATTTCCAACATCTTTTCCAATACCTCATTCCAAGTGTCTACCTCCACATCCACCACCATCAAGGACATCACCAATAATAGACAGGACAAGGTTCAGTCCCCTGCAGACTGGAATACTGCTGTACATTAACATCTCCATTCAAGGCAGGTGAAATTGCAGATCTAAAGAATGTACAGAGAACCTTTACTGCACATATAAGTTCCATCAAACACCTTAACTACTGGGAACGCCTGGAAGCACTTGACTTGCACTCACTGGAGCGCAGGCGAGAGAGATGCATCATAATCTACACCTGGAAGATCCTGGAGGGACTGGTCCCTAATCTGCACACAGAAATCACTCCCTACGAAAGGAAAATACTTGGCAGGCGGTGCAACATACCCCCAGTGAAAAGTAGGGGCGTCACTGGTACACTAAGAGAAAATACAATAAGTGTCTGGGGCCCAAGTCTGTTCAACAGCCTTCCACCAGCCATAAGGGAAATTACCAATAGACCCCTGGTTGTCTTCAAGGAGAAGCAGGACAGATATCTAAAGTCGGCGCCGGATCAGCCAGGCTGTTTTTCGTACATTGGACTACGTGCGGCTAGCAGTAACAGCCTCGTTGATCAGGCTCTGATCCACTAGGAGGCCTGGTCATGGACCGGGCCGCGGGGGCGTTGATCCCAGGAATATCCTTCAGGTAGACTCCAGGTAGGTAGGTAGGGTTATACATAATCCATTGCAATGAGTGCAACGAATTATACATGGGCGAAACATCCAGAGACCTCCAAACACGTATTTCAGAACACCTGTACCCAGGCAGATCGGATGATTTAAGGAGCGCCTGTGTTCAACACCGAAACTTCAACAACCATTTAATCAACTACAGAAACGCAAGACTCATTGCCAGAGAAGAATACACTCAATACCGCAGAATCCTGGAATCAACCAGAACAACGGCTTGTATAACATAGCAGAACCCCTTGCCAAGAAGCTTCTTCATTGGTATCCTACATAACTACATGCACACTCACCCGTCCCTTACAGGTCCGTCTCAAATCCAACCTACCCACCCAGCATTCTTTCCCTGACTCTCCACCCTATAGATACTCGTGTACTATTCACCGAGGTTGATCTGTTTGTGACTTGATAAAGCCCACTGTGTGGGCGAAACGTTGTCAATAAAGGACCACATTGTACTGCATTTGTGTGTATTGTTGTCATTGTGGCGGTATTTTATACAATTTATCCCCGACACCTGACTTTTTATGATGACGTAGATAGGTACTCAAGGATCCGTGAAAAAGAGCATATATTCTACCCAAAAATTTAATTTGTTAATGTATCTTAAATTCTTCCCAAATTTTATTAATTATAAATGAATCCAATTTGTGTAACTCAAAAGCAATATTCATATTATTTCCAAAACTATTTTTTGAGATTTGAGGTCCTAGCTTCAATAACCCTACTAGGCAGACTGTTCCACTCATCAACTACCCTATTTCCAAACCAATACTTTCCTATATCCTTTCTAAATCTAAACTTATCTAACTTGAATCCATTATTGCGGGTTCTCTCTTGGAGAGATATCCTCAAGACCTTATTTATACCCCCTTTTGTTAATACCCATTTTCCACTTGTATACCTCGATCATGTCTCCCTCATTCTACGTCTTACAAGTGAATGTAATTTTAGGTCTTCAATCTTTCTTCGTAAGGAAGATTTCTAATGCTATGTATTAATTTAGTCATTCTACGCTGAATGTTTTCTAACGAATTTATGTCCATTCTGTAATATGGAGACCAGAACTGAGCTGCGTAATCTAGGTGAGGCCTTACTAATGATGTATAAAGCTGTAATATAACCTCTGGACTCTGTTGCTAACACTTCTTGATATAAATCCCAGTAATCTATTTGCCTTATTACGTACGCTTAGGCATTGCTGTCTTGGTTTAAGGTTGCTGCTTACCATCACCCCCAAGTCCTTCTCGCAATCTGTATGGCTAAGTTCTACGTTATTTAACTTATAAGTGCTTGGGTTATGGACACTCCCGAGCTTCAGAACCTTGCATTTATCTACATTGAACTGCATCTGCCACTTTTCTGACCACGAATTAAGTTTGTCTAAATCTTCCTGAAGTTCTATGACATCTATGTTTGAATCAATTATCCTACCTATCTTCGTGTCGTCGGCGAATTTGCTCATATCACTAGTAATTCCCTCATCAAGGTCATTGATATATATTATAAATAACAATGGGCCTAAGACTGATCCCTGTGGAACACCACTTGTTACAAGTCCCCATTCGGATTTAACCCCATTTATGCACACTCTCTGCTTCCTATTGGTGAGCCATGACTCGATCCATGACAGCACTTTTCCCCCAATGCCATGAGCTGCCACTTTCTTTAATAGTCTCTGGTGCGGTACTCTATCAAAAGCCTTACTAAAGTCTAAATAAACAATATCGAATTCTTTATCGTGATCAACAGCCTCAAAAGCTTTACTGAAGAAGGTTAATAAATTAGATAGGCAGGAACGGCCCCTCGAATCCATGCTGTATCATTAATCCCCAAAATTTTATGAATTATAATACAATTGTAAGCTTAAATGGTTATCTAGATGGTTCTATTATATTCCTGTCGACCATGGCCTTACTAGATACAACTTTCTCAGCCTTTTGAAAATCAATTGGATGCTTAAGATCTCTCGCATGAATAAACAGAACATTAGAAAATTGTCCTCTTCTAATGCTATATTTATGTTGTTTTAATCTTAGTTCAAGACCTTTACCAGTTTGACCGTAATAAAAAACTTGATACAGTAAAAAATCTTTTGATAACAAATTCACCCAGAAATGCTGACGGATGTCTATAAGATTCCTTGTAAAATATGTGATAAAGTTTATTACGGTCAAACTGATAAAAGTCTTGAACTAAGATTAAAACAACATAAATATAACATTAGAAAAGAACAAGATTCTAATATTCTGTTTATTCATGTGAGAGATTTTAACCATCCAATTGATCAAAAACGTGTATTAGGTGGTAGGACCTATAATGGCCTCCCTACGTCCAATTGTAAATCATTTACAAAGACTTAACGTTACACCTGGCCGTAAGAAAATTATCAGTTCGTACTAAGTAGTCTGTAAACGTCCTAGTTTTACACTGAGAAGGCAGAGTGTCTGGGAATAATTGACTAGATATCGCCATACGAGGATATTCATTATCACTTAAGGTAGCAGACACCTTCATGCAATTCATATTCACAAAAAATTGCATTTAAATTAATTTCTGAAAAAAAAAAAAAAAAAAATTGGGGGGGTCAATTTTGGTTTTAATATCTTTCTCACTATGATAGTGATACTTAATAATAAAGACTGACAACTTCCTTACTCTTGCTGGCCTCAGAGAATTTCTAAATTTTAGTTCCCTTTGCTTTCTAGAATAGACATTATAGGTTGGCGCTTGTGTATCAGGAGTCTCAGTTATATCCGCATCAAACTAATTTACGTTATTTAATAAAATAAGAATGCCATTACAGACTGCAAATAAAAATTGGCCATTATCCTTGAAATTTCTTAAGATTTATTATGAGTAATAAAGCATTAGCACTCCAAAAGTCAATCTACACGGAGATGGTTAGTTTTACATTACATAAAATTATGCTTATATTTTAGACTGGTCAGCCATGATTATTTTCTGCATGAGGTCGTAGATTTCTTAGAAGCCTTCACAATTGTGCTTATAATTGACGATAATCGCAAGCGATCTCGGTAACAAAGAAGCATTAACATTAGAGGGATATACCAGAAAAATAATACTCCCTAACCAGTAGCCCAGGTTGTCAAATATAATGTATAAGGTTAGGTAAGGTTCGTCAGGAAACAGGACAAGTGTTTCCTGACGCGGGTCTTAGATGATGACCCACCGTTGGAGCTTTTGGTCATCTGACCGAGGCCTTCCGCTGGCTTACCGGTACACCCCTTTAAAAATTATGGTCAATTATAACCATTTCTTAAATGGGGGAATGTCAGGCATGATAAATCCGACGGGAGGAGTAAGGGCTTCTTAAACTCTCTCTCCAGCTTCTTTTATCTCTATACTTTTATGCTCCAAGTCAGCGTTTATAGTCAATTTTTCTTTCGGTAAATTACTCTCTTTTTTCTCTTTATATTACTTCTAACTCATGCTTTATCGTCCCACTCTAGTATTTCTTTTTCTTTCTTATCTTCACTAGAACACTGCTCTTTCTCCTTGAGATCTTCTCTGGCTAAGTTATTTTTCTTTCCCATTTCTTCCCTAGGTATCCATTTAGGCTTGAAGATATGAGAGTACTCTAAGTGGTACCTGTGAATCCATATTATCCTCCATTTTCCATCTTGATTTATATACATCTATTTCAAAAGTAATGTAGATTTTCCTAGATTCTCGGAATATTTCTAGAAAAATAGTGAGAGGTGTATTATAGACACTAGAGGATTTCTAGGAAACAAACATCAAAATATACTATTTGAAGGGATAAAATCTCCACAATACTGCAATTAGAATAAAATAAAAATCTAACTTTTAAGAATCTAACTTTTAAGAATCTAACCTTTTTTTTTATCTTAAAATATGTGTAGTCTTAATGTTGGATGAGAGGTGAGTAGTATATATTTGTAGGAAGTCAATGTAGGTAGCCGGTAGGTGTAGCCCGCGCGGGCTACACCTACCGGCCCCAAAGAGTATCTTGATAAAATATGCAAAGTACAACACTAATTCAATTGATTGGGTTGCCAATGATGTCTTCTGAATCGACCTAAAACTGACACCTAAACACACCTCATTGCCACAAAATTTATTTAGAAAACCGTAAAATTATGTGACTCGTTAGACTTCACTACCAAATCAAAATAAGTGAAAGCAAAAATCAATCCACCCGATTCATTAGGATACATTCTCTTGCATCATCTAGGTAACCAAGATCCCAAACCGAAACGTATCCACTAAAGGTGTTTCAAGTGCATGAACCTCCGTTCCTTCCTGATGAAAGAATAGTTTCTAAGAACAGCTGGTGAACTTCACCATAGGAACTTCACTGTTCCATAGGAACTTCACTGTTCCATTTCAAATTAAACTCCACAAATTTAGTCTAACAATATTATAATGTTTCTAACCAATCTAATACCACAAATCATAAAAAAACTCATAAAAAATTGTGTGCGAAACATCGTAGAAATGGGGTTGAGTCGTAAAAATGAGGCCTTATTCAACGTCCAAGGTCGAGTCAATATTATGTTTAGTAAAGACTCGTGAGGAAACTATTTATTAGGAAACGTGTCGGTCGAAGTTTTCTAATAAACATGTATTGGTATTTGCTCACGTGTCTTTTTAAAGCAGTGTGTCGGTATCCAATTACCAAAGTTTATACCGGTCAATATTGTGTTGGAGTCAGCATTCCGATTCCAAAACTATACTGCAGGTAAAAAGGTGATCAGCTAACTGGCAAAAATTAAAGACTGCAATAGAAGAAGGATGATTAAAAGACCTACCCACATGTTCATAAATGTGGTGCTTACATTTTGTGAGAAACTCCCAGCGAATTGAACATTATAGCTCGGAGATTTAAATATGTAAACACCATGCAAAAGATCACTAGCTAGACAAGGGATGCACACTCGATAAATGATGTAATGAACCTGGGCTTCATAGATTGGCCCAACCCAGATCATTATCCAGAGCGTCCGTGGCTCATTCCTAGCTACGAGATTTAATGTTAGCATTATTACTATTGCGCTTACTAAAAATCCTTCCTAGCTTACGCATGTGATTGAGTCGCAAGAACTCCCTGGGGTTGCAGTAACCTGTTATAGGAAAAAACTTCGACTCGATCTTACAGGGAATCGTTCTAATAGTGGTACTCAAACCCGTTTGAGTCTCCTCCCAATCCTTCTATTTATCCATTGACAGTCGTTTATTATAACTTCTATTGAGTTTATGGATTGCATGGCTTTGAGGATATGAGAACAGATGCATTATGAAAGTTTTTGGAGGTATGGGAAGGGACAGCTGGATAACAGATGGTGAAAGGACTGCGGTTCGAGTCTCTGTTCATCTATCTATTTACTCGTTGATAGTATATTACAAAGAAAAAAATCATGTACAAAAAAATAAGGAAAATATCTGATCTACATATTTCGCTCTTGCTTTGATATCGCCATCAGTAGACTTAACCCTCAGCACAACAAATAGGTGAACACACTCACTCAAGGAGCACACACTTTAATTGGGAAACTGACAATTTTTTCAAGATTATTTACATTTACATTTTATTTGTCTTTTCTAGACGTAAGTTTTAGTGTATTGTTTTTATGTTCTTCCTTATTTATATCATATATAAACAGCATATATGATCCCTGAGGATACTGAAGGAGAAATATAAACAGGCTCATATCGCACAAGGAAAGCTTTATTTCAGAAATTATTATTAACATGTTAAATTGTATTTTTAATGACATGACGTTTTTGGTTGATATTACTAGTTCCATGGAGGATGAACACCAAGACATAGATAACCATAACTGAATTATCTTTCCTCCTTATTCATGGTCGGAGATGGTTGTATCATCCTAGGCTGCACTGGAGAAGATGGTATGTATTTTGGAGTAGGTAGTATCATCCTATGTTGGAGCAAGTAGCATCGTCCTGTGCTGGAGTAGGTGCTATCATCCTGTGTTGGAGTAGGTGCTATCATCCTGTGTTGGAGTAGGTGCTATCATCCTGTGTTGGAGTAGGTGCTATCATCCTGTGTTGGAGTAGGTGCTATCATCCTGTGCTGGAGTAGGTGCTATCATCCTGTGCTGGAGTAGGTGTTATCATCCTGTGTTGGAGTAGGTGCTATCATCCTGTGCTGGAGTAGGTGCTATCATCCTGTGTTGGAGTAGGTGCTATCATCCTGTGCTGGAGTAGGTGCTATCATCCTGTGTTGGAGTAGGTGCTATCATCCTGTGTTGGAGTAGGTGCTATCATCCTGTGTTGGAGTAGGAGTTTTCATTGATTGGATTATGTGGAATTATCCTGTGCTGGAGAAGATAATATTAACCTATGCAAGAGTAGGTGGTATCATCATGTGTTGGAGTATTATCTTGAGTAGATGCTATCATTCTGTGCCAGAATAAGTGGAAAGAATCAGATACATAAAACTGAAACAATTTTGCTTTTGTATTAATGGGGAAAGTGTTTGTGTGCGAACACAGTCTTCAGTGTGAGGAAAACTGAGAGACTGCAAAAAGAAAAAAAAACAGACTATCAAATAAATTTTATGGAAACTCAGGAAAGCAAGTAAATATATTGATAAAAGAATACATAAAAATGAGAAGACTGAGCAGTGTGATGGGAATAAATGCGTACCGAGCGAATGAACTAATGGGTTATATTGATCATTATTCCTCTGTCTCACTCACCTCATCAGTATCAATATAACAGAAGAGCCGGTCTAGTAGGCAGAAGAACCACCCATCGTCGTACTTAAACCCTTACCTCTGAACTTTCCACCCAAACCTAAAAATTATGGAGTGCGAGTTAGTATGACCTTCAGCGTTCACAAAACAAGGAAGATCAAGTGAGATACCAATGGGTCTCTACGTGCACATATTACAAATAAAGATGTCATTGGGTACATGCTTTAAAAAATCATAATCACACACATGCATTATATTCTGACAACGTAAAAACAACAATTAATTCTGGACATCCCACCACTACAGGTGAAGGAAAAAGAGAACTTCCTTTCCTTTCTATATTTTACAGGTCATTACTGATATAAACGAAAGACAATAATATTATAGAACATTTCGTCGAAGGGAGGGATCAAGAACTAAAATTACTCAAGAGATCTACTAAAATAATAAAGCTTACGGTGATCTGCGACGCTGCCACGGGCATTGTCACTGTATGTGTCAGAACTTCCCAGATAGGTTCCAGTGAAGCCCAGGTTGAGAGCATCAAAGCCTGGAAGCGAGGCACCAAAGAATTTAATCATTGAGTTATATATATATATATATATATATATATATATATATATATATATATATATATATATATATATATATATATATTAAAAAAATCTTTAAACATATAAGAGAAAATTTTAGAAAGGACTTAATTTTAAATGAGTTCTTGCTAATTGACCAATTTTACCTATTCAGCACGACATTTATATATATATATATATATATATATGAATAAAATATCAAGACTTTACCTGACTCTCCGTGTGTGTCTTGATGAGGGTATCTATCATATAGATCGACTGAGCGACGGACTTGTACTCCACTCTGCTGGCGAGTTCCAAATACGCCTGGACCTTCCATTGAGCCTACAGCATCTGTAGGCACAAAAATCTTAGCTCGTTGCGAATAACTGTATTGGCATAAAACAATTAGATGAAGATTTATCAGTTGATGTAATGGTAACAGTAGAATTAGTAGCGATAGTAATAGTAGTTGCAGTAGCAGAAATAATAGTATTAGTAGAAGCAACAGTATTAGGCTGTAATTATAACCATATTACTGCAACTACTACTATTACTGATAATGATGATGTCATTAATGTTAATGATATTATTATAATTATTAATAATTAAAGCAGATGACCTGAAACATGAGTGATTTTGTTCTACTCCAATGTAATCAATGACTTTTATCTTCTTTGTATCTACCGATGAGGACCTTAGTTGCAGTTCCAAATATAAACTAAGTTTTTGTATTCTGTTTGTGTAAACACCCTTAGCAGGGTGCACCAGCAGCCTGGCGAGTGAAGACCAGCAATTTCATTTTGTCCTTCTCTTCATGCATAACAACCTGGCAAACACAAGCGAAATTACTTTCAAACATTTTATCTCAGTCCATCAGAGGATTCGTATCCACGCACTCAGCTCTCCACGCATTCAGAGTAGATACGTGGGTAGTACTCACGGAATACTAATCACTGCATCTCAGAAGATCAGTGTTTCTTAAATAACCATTCCCTACATCTGAGGACTTCACAGTTTTGAAGTCAACATCACAGAGATTGAGCCTCATCGTATCTGAATCCCTGTACATCATTAAAATGTGGCCGAAGGTAAACAGAAATAAGATCTGTACAGTTGTTCAAACAATGGTGCATTTTATGTGAACATAACTTTGTTTGTTTACATGTGAGGGATGATATATTGTAATATAGTTAGGTATATTTGTGGACCTTAGATAAATATATTAAATTTTACGATTTATTTAAAACAAATCATATTCTTTACATAGATCAACGATCCCGCTTTGCAATTGTTCTTAATTGCTTTAGCATATGATGGAGTTTGAGTGATATATATATATATATATATATATATATATATATATATATATATATATATATATATATATATATATATATATATATATATGTCGTGCCGATTAGGTAAAACTTGCGATTTTGGCTTAAATAGCAACGCTCACCTTGCCATATAAGATAAGTGAAAATTTGTGTATGCAATAATTTCGCCAAAATCGTTCTGAACATAACGAAAAAAATATATTTCATTGTGTTTGTTTATTATTAAATTAATGTTAACGTATCTAAAATATATTTAGTTGGGTTAGGCTAAATTAAATTGCGCTTGTTGTAATAAGGTTAGGTAGGTTTTCAAAGTTTCTCTTGGTACAAAATTATAAATTCTTACATTAACATAAATGAAAAAAAAATATCTTTAAACGTATAAGAGAAAATTTTTGAAAGGACTTAATTTTAGATGAGTTCTTGCTAATTGACCAGTTTTACCTAATCGGCACGACATATATATATATATATATGTGTGTGTGTGTGTTGAGGACTTACGTGCTCCCGCACTGTAGGCTCCCAGACTATCAGCATGTGAAGCTTGCTTGGTGTCCCAGTCAGTGTCTACGTTGGAATAGAAACCGCCTCCTGGAAGAAAAATTTTGATTTTTCTCTTTAAATTTGCGTTCGTTTTTTTTTTTAATTCATCTTAGTCATCGATGTTCGGTATGACCAATTTTATTTTTACTCTTATCAAAAAAAAAAAAAATAGTTTATATATCTTAAACATTTGGGTTCTTAAGAAATATTAAAACAGAAATTAAACTATTATTTGAAAAATAATTGTTTGTTTACTTTGGTTGTGAATACGATGACTTTTGTGGTACTATTCTTCATTAACTGGTCATTTTATATATTAACTGGTCACTCTATGCTTTAATAACTGGTCATGCTGTAAATCATTAACTTGTCATTTTTTTCTTCTTAAATTGCCTGTGTCATCTATTAACTGGTCATTCTGTAATTCATTAACTAGTCGTTCTACAGATCATTCACTCTCATTGACTTAGGTGTCTTAGGACAAGATGTTGGATTACCAGAATAAGCATCGTCTCTAGGACGTTGGAAAGGGCGTATAGGAACAGCGTCCAAAGAGGGCACCAGCGCCCCCAGCAGCGCCCCCAGCACCGCCCCCAGCACCGCCACTGACACCACGCTCTTGAAAGACGACAAAAAATGGCTCGTGGTGGAGGTGAGAGAATACATGAGCAAAGTGGATATTAGAATGACTTTGAAAATTAAATAAATTAAAGAGAATTCGTAATAATGGCTACTTTAGTTGTACTATAGTAAATAATAATAATAATAATAATAACAGCAACTACAATAATAATAATAATAATAATAATAATAATAATAATAATAATAATAATAATTTACCTATATATTACAACGAGCTGGACAACACTGTGTGTGTACTCAGATTAATAATACCTCTAGTTATACATCTATCATTATCATCTATCATTATCATCTCTACTACTGCTTCATAAACATCCCCCTCTTTGTATGCTAAGATATCCCTTATCAATAGTGAAATTATGACTAAAAGAGGGAATCTGCTTTCAGTTCTTACCATGATGGCTGTCTTGTATGTTAGTTAACCACTAACTAACGGCTGTCAGCCTGGAACAGTTCTCAAGAAGTGGGCGTTCTGCATTTTAAAGGTATCCGCGTTGTTTGCTCAAGGTCTGCTTGTAATCACGCTAGGGAAGAATGCGATGTAATTCTTTGTGCACAAACGCTTATAAAAAAACATTTTCTTAATTGTTTATATCAGTGCATATGTTAAATGTGCAAACATCACGCACTACCAGCTGCATCATTTGCAACGGTCACATCATCGTCATAACTATTGAGTAATGGTGAGTTGTCGGAGTAATTGGATTATTTAGACTTCTGCTAATCAGTGGTTAGTATTCAGCGTCAGCATAGTCTAAAAATCTCATTCCTTTTATGTATCTATAAGTGGCAGAAACTTTTAATGAATTACACTGTTGTACATTTGACTCGTCTGTCCTTGGAGGTTCTTAAGGTAAACAGAGATTATTATAATTGGTCAGAGCGTGGAGGATTCTTATCCTACTAATAAATTTATCCGTTAACAGCCGATAAATTTATGTGCCTACATAAAATCTCAAAATCTATATCTTGTAGAAACATAATTTTGCGCTCAAGACAGATTTTTTTTTTGAGATAAAAACATCATGTAAACCATTATCACATTCACTAGATTAGTAGCTTAGGTAATTTCAAAATATTATGCATGAGCAATTGAAGATTGCAGTACGTATTCGTTCATTTTTTGCAAGTTTTGTTTGTAATACTGCAATCACAAGTAAATTGTAAAACAAGTAACATTTGCACTGTAAACAATAAGGAATGCTAGCAAGAAGTTTAGTTATATTTATAAACAAAATATAAACAAAAAGTTTTATATGTGATAATATACACTTGGAAAATCCTAATTTGCTCACGAAAATCACTCCATATGAAAGCAAGAGATTCGGCATGAGATGCAACATTCCCTCGATGAAACGCAGGAGAGCCACGAATACACTAAGAGACAACACAATAAGTGTCAGGAGCCCAAGACTGTTCAACTGCCTCCCAGCATACATAAGGGGGATTACCAATAGACCCCTGGCTGTCTTCAAGAAGGCACTGGACAAGCACCTAAAGTCAGTACCTGATCAGCCGGGCTGTGGTTCGTACGTCGGTTTACGTGCAGCCAGCAGTAATAGCCAGGTTGATCAGGCCCTGATCCCCCATTAGGCCTGGTCATGGACCGGGCCGCGGGGGCGTTGATCCCCGGAACCCTCTCCAGGTAAACTCCATGTGTGTGTGTTTGTGTGTCTTTAAGAACAATTTCTACTATTCTGTAAAGGAACAAATTATACACCACACACTCCTTCACTGACGTGGATGGTGAGGAAGTAACTACCTTGCTCGAGGACCCACAAAACCAAGCCAACTTGATGGGTGAGGTGTGGAAGAAAATTCTCTCACACAATGACAGCAGAAGATTTAACAATAACCACTACCTGTGGGTCAACCAATGGCGGGACGAAAACTGGGAAGACTTTCACCCAATTCCATTAATCGATGCATCTTCTCTCGAAAGCGAGCACCCTCTCACTAGGCTATTCACGCTCAGGGAAATGACCCAAGTCATTGGCCGAATGAGAAATAAGGCCCCTGGCCCTTCAAGCATAACAGTAAAACAACTCAAGGACCTACCCCTTAATTGCAAGTTGTCCCTGTTAAATGTCTTTAATGCTGTCCTGACGTCTGGCCACTTTCCCGAAACATTCAAAACAGCAAAGATGATCTTCATCTCAAAACCCAACAAGGACATCCGTAAACCAGAAAACTACAGACAAATCTCCCTACTCGAAGTCGCTGGCAAAGTCTTCGAAAAAATCATCTCCAACAGACTGAACTAGTACATGGAATTCAATCACCTCTTCACCGAAAAGTAGTTTGGCTTCAGGTCCCACCGCGGAACACAGAATGCTATCAACATCTTTGATGCGGTGGATAGCCTGAGTAAACAAGGAAACCTGGCCCTAATTGCAACTAGGGACGTTCACAAAGCCTTCTACAGCCTATGGCACGATGAGCTTATATTCAAACTTGCCGACCTACCAAACTACAATTGGACCTTTCTCAGGCTCATATTTAATTTCCCAAAAGGCAGAAGCATCATCCACAACTTTAATGGCAAAACAGCAGTACCATTCACCCCGACAGCTGGAGTACCACAAGGCTTAGCCCTATACTCTTCAATATATGTAAACGACCTCCCACAACCTGAACACAACGATACCATCATCACCCAATTTGCAGACGATGTTATCCATGTAGTGTCATCCACCCCATATCAGGTGCATCCAAACACAGGAGAGTAATAGAGAAAATGAATGAGGAATTACGAAGAACAGCTAACTGGGAGAAAAAATGGAGAATCACAACTAACCCAGAAAAAGTCCTCATCAGCACCATCGGCTGCCTCCCATCTACCATAGAAGACAAAGGAGGTATCTCCATAAGAGATTCACGTGTTGCTATCAGAAATCCGAACAAGATCCTGGGATACGAGATCGACAGATTGCTTCACTCCACTTCTCACATCACCAAAAAAGTGAACCTAGCTAAAGCCGCCTCGGCTAACTATTCAGATTCAAAGAAGCCCCCTCCTACATCAAGAAGCACCTCTATAAGATGATCAGACCTTTGCTGGAATACCCCTGCGTACCCATATCACTAACAACTAAAACCAACATGCTGGAACTTCAACGTGTCCAGAACAAAGCCCTCCGCTTTATCACTGGGACCAGATTCAGAGACAGAATCACGATGGAAGACCTGCATATACAACAGGAAATCGCTGCAATTAATGTCAGGATAGACAAACTAAAAAAGAGACAACTATATGACATGCTGATAGAGAAACTCCCCCAACCAATAAACACTACTGACTACGTCATCAACACACCTCCCCACCGAACCCAAAGAATGACCCTACAACAACGAATCAGACATTTCATTCACAAGGACAACTTCCCACGACCAAGGATCCTGAGTGACCTCCCCGATGAATTAGAAGAGTGGATACCATCAGAACCATTCTACGTCCAACAACGAAGATAAATGTTCCCCAATTATGGGTAACCTATCTTTACCAACTAACCTTGTAACACTCGCTATCATCCTACTAAAGGACACCACCTCAGACACTGCTTAGCCAGCTCCGGGCTACCTACCAAACACCATCGAAAGCAGCAGCTTTGCCTCCGGCCTCCTGCGTAAAAAAAAAAAAAAAAAAAAAAAAAAGCAAATAGTATGCATTCTTCCAACTCAGTGGCATGCTGGGATACAGTGGCATGCTGGGATACAGTGGCATGCTGGGATACAGTGGCATGCTGGGATACAGTGGCATGCTGGGATACAGTGGCATGCTGGGATACAGTGGCATGCTGGGATACAGTGGCATGCTGGGATACAGTGGCATGCTGGGATACAGTGGCATGCTGGGATACAGTGGCATGCTGGGATACAGTGGCATGCTGGGATACAGTGAGTGGCATGCTGGGATACAGTGGCATGCTGGGATACAGTGGTATGCATGCTGGGATACAGTGGCATGCTGGGATACAGTGGCATGCTGGGATACAGTGGCATGCTGGGATACAGTGGCATGCTGGGATACAGTGGCATGCTGGGATACAGTGGCATGCTGGGATACAGTGGCATGCTGGGATACAGTGGCATGCTGGGATACAGTGGCATGCTGGGATACAGTGGCATGCTGGGTTACAGTGGCATGCTGGGATACAGTGGCATGCTGGGATACAGTGGCATGCTGGGATACAGTGGCATGCTGGGATACAGTGGCATGCTGGGATACAGTGAGTGGCATGCTGGGATACAGTGAGTGGCATGCTGGGATACAGTGAGTGGCATGCTGGGATACAGTGGCATGCTGGGATACAGTGGCATGCTGGGATACAGTGGCATGCTGGGATACAGTGGCATGCTGGGATACAGTGGCATGCTGGGATACAGTGGCATGCTGGGATACAGCTGTATAACTGTGTGCAACTGATAGGCATTAGGCATACCTTCCTCATGAAATGAACTCACGAATAACTCTACACACACACACTTATTAAATTGCGCCAAAGTGGTTAGGCCACTTAACTTTATAACCTCCACCTCCCCCTCCCCCCTCCCAACCATTTCCCATGTTTCTATCCTTATCCATCCTTCTTCCTTATCCATCCTTCTTCCTTACCCATCCTTCTTCCTTACCCATCCTTCTTCCTTACCCATCCTTCTTCCTTACCCATCCTTCTTCCTTACCCATCCTTCTTCCTCACCCATCTTACAAAAGCTCTGGTCAGAAACCTCGTAAACCTCGCATCAACTTCTTTCACTAATGTAAATCTCCAAGAATAATTTATGCAGTGTTCTCTTTTGTACTTTCAAAATACTATGTATCTCACACCCGATATTTTACAGTAGCATCTCATTATTTTTTAACTTGCATTTTTCCAAATTGACCTGTTAATAATGGTAGATGTCTGAGAAATTTAAATGGTAATAGAAGTACGTACATAGTCCCTTGTTATCGTAGCGTCTTCTTGCTGTTCTTTAAGTGAAGTAATTTTCTGACAACAACAGAATTCTCGACATATAAATACTGTTACCGAGTTTGACTTTGGTGGCAGTTCAACAGATATTTTTTTTTCAACAGTATTGCCGTTAGGGAATTGTAAGTTGAGTGGACTCAGCGGTGAGTGTGTGCGTGACTGGTCTGATAACAGCATCATCTTCAAACAATAGGTTTACTGGCAGCAGATCATAAGTTAAAATGTTTTTCACTACTTTTCCTTTCCCTTTGGTAATGATCGTGCTGTTATGTGCATGGGAAATCTGTGGTATTTGCCTGTTTTTCGCTGTTTCCGGTCATTAAAACACTGCAGTTTTAATTTTGAGAGTAAAATGACATTCGATATTATACCACACTAGAGACTGATTCAGAAACTAGAAGAAAAGATTAGGATAACATGAGCTATGATAACATGAGCTATGATAACATGAGCTATGATAACATGAGCTATGATAACATGAGCTATGATAACCATAACTGAAGTCATGAAGGGGTATAAATTATACATTAAGTAATCGAAAGAATATCAACAATTTTATTTTCAGAATGACGCAACAGAACTATTGATTAAGTCATTCGACATTAAGAAAAATTGATAAATTATACCTTAAAACGGAAAACAGTGTGCTAGATCTACTCATGCACTTACTAACAGGTGGTAAGATGTAGGTAATCTCATACACAAACACACAAACGACCTGGATGATGAGGTGGTTGTGACAAATTCGTTCACACATTTAACATACGTAAGGTATAATATAGAGCAAAATGCTTTCAATTAGTGTGAAACAATTCCTGAGCAGTTGTGGGGTAGAACCAAGAGCTGAGACTGGACTTCTGCAGCTCCCAAGTAAATTAATATTCATTAATATTCACTAAGGGTGGACACGAACCCTGGTTATCAATTGCTAGATACACGAAGGACACGACACGAGTGTCCTCACGTTGAGTTAGATTAGTTGATTACTCTATGGAGTTTTTTCATTTACAGTTTACGTCCACAAAATGTATGTATTTTAACTTGGAAAAATAACAAGACCACAAAAATTTATTAATCTTTTATTATTAGCTGAAAAGGACACGTTTCTTTATCGCTTAGTTTATTGTTGTTTATCGAAATAGTTTTAGCTTATGACGCTCAGTAACTGCAGAATCACTGGCTGAATCAGAGACATAATTCAGAATCCAGATAACCCTGAGATTTGAATTCGAATTAGGTTGAATCTAAGATACGAAGTCGAGCTCAGATGAACCCAGATTCAGAATAATTCGATATTTTTTTTTTTTATTAACACATCGGCCGATTCCCACCAAGGCAGGGTGGCCCGAAAAAGAAAAACTTTCATCATCATTCACTCCATCACTGTCTTGCCAGAGGGGTGCTTTACACTACAGTTATAAAACTGCAACATTAACACCCCTCCTTCAGAGTGCAGGCACTGTACTTCCCATCTCCAGGACTCAAGTCCGGCCTGCCGGTTTCCCTGAATCCCTTCATAAATGTTACTTTGCTCACACTCCATGTATTTGCAGACTTCAGTGTGGAGACATGACAAATGTATTTCATTGAGAGGTGTCCTGTATTTCATTAAGAAGAATACTGTATTTCATTGATAGGTGTCCTGTATTTCTTGTCAGTGATGACGTCTCTCCGACGTTCTTATTACAAATGCTGTTTGGGGACAGTGGCAGAGCTTCTTGAAGACGGATAAACACTTTTAAAAGCATTAATACTGCATCATGGTGAGTACCAGTACCCTGGGTCACATTTTTGCTCAATGTTTCAAGTAGTTTTGAGGAAGATTTGAGCTCACTCCGGCTGGAGAGCTTAGGTAAGCTATTGAACTGAAGCAGTGAGCACGCCAGATAATCCGCCCATCCCGGTGAAATGACCTCCTAAGTCTGGAAATAAATAAATGATAATTTATTGACGACGCCTTGAAGCGTCCAGTAAATAAACTACATATACTTGACTCCCTATCTTTGGCGATACAGTATATATACATCAAAATGTGTAGATTTTCCATTTTACATTGGGCGTATATACACCGATGTATATATCTCCAGTATGTAATTATTCTTGAATGCGATGTTATTGGTGAATTGTCTTTATCTCGACAAATTAGCTCTGATGTTAGTGTGTGTATAAATATTCCAAAGTGTGTATATGTAAATGTATACACACTGACAGAAAATCAAATTTGTATCTCAGGATATATATATATATATATATATATATATATACACACACATGCATATACTAAGAAGTGTGGGTCTCACTATATATTCAATGAGGAAACTTTAATCAACATTTAACTTGATGCTGGTAAAGAGATCTTGATCCAAGAAATTGGAGCTGCCATTTTCTTCCTTGGATCAGATCTAATTATCTTCTATTCTACTGGCGTTTAATGACTATGGATTTAGAGATCCCTCTGGAATATAAGTTATATTAATATCCAACTCACAGAACGACGAACAGGATTTGAATCCTGTCAGTTCCCTGAGTTGTTTACAATCGTGTTATTACGATTTAGTGAATCATTGATATATATATATATATATATATATATATATATATATATATATATATATATATATATATATATATATATATATATATATATATATATATAATAAATATTACATTTTATGGATCTTTTAGGAATAAAAACCGAGTGTGTATTTCTATAAGTTACTGAATATTGATTGTATCGCACAAATGAAAACCAGATTCTTCACAAAGTTCAGTCATGTATGAAGCTTTTTAACCAAGCTTTCACTCTACACACAGTGTTTCTTTAATGTACTAAATGTTGGCTTACCTAATCGTTCAAATACTACTTTTTCCTGGAAAATGTAAATAAAAAACTACACCCCACCGCTTTTGGTCAGAAAACAAAGTTCCTTCTAAGAAACGCTGTAAAACTTACTTGTTTCTACCTCTGTGCCTCTGTTTAAAGCACTTTGTGTCCTGGAACTTCCCTGGTACTTTCCTTCCAAATTCCTGTTTAAGGCCAGGAACCCTGGAAGTCAGAGATGTTTGCTATGTTGGACTCTTGTTATTATGAATCTTATATCCGTTATCATCATCATTCTCAATATTTTCATTTACATACATATTTGATTATGATTACTATTATTATTTATTTATTTTTATAAGCGTAATTACTATATTTTTGCAAATAATTATTTCATAGAGTATTTTATGAAATTCATCCTTATACTAATTATTATCATTCAGCTTTCTTTCCGGCCTTATTTCATATTATTATGATCACTTTGCTCTAATTAGATTCTAAACATCACAACACATCAAAAACTGCAGAAAAAAGACATATGGTACCAGTGTCTCCACGTGTGTCATAGCTCCTTTTAACCACACCACCTGAGATGTGACTCTCATCTGCCTCAGAACTTGCCGTCACAACAATCACATCTGTGTGAGACAGAGTCAGTGAGACAGGCGAAGATAACTTATACCTACTACTGATGAAACACAGGGGATGATGATAACTAGATAGCATGATGTAAACACCGGCACTGCTGTCATGAGGGGTTGTTATTGACAGCCTTCAACGTTGTGGTGGCTGTCATTTGGTGAACTATGTCTGTGTTAAGTATTAAGGACAGGTTACATCACCACTGCTTATTTTTTTTAATTAACGAACAAGTTTAAAAAGAAGCTTAGACGTCGTTTCGGTCAAGCACAGACTTAATAAACAATAGTCCAGGAGGGACCAAAACGTATAGTAAGTTCCATCTTTACTTTTTGTGTTAACAATACAGAACCACATACTCAACGCTGCCATTTCACATGATAAGCATTTTTATTAAAAACATCAATGAATATGAGATAATATGTCACACAACCAACACTGCCATAGTCACGAAGTAGAAAATTCTTGAAAAAAGAATATAAATTTATTTTCTAATTTTTTTGTTAGGGGGGAGATATATTTGTATATGATAAGGATACAAGGATTTGTGACCGAAGAATATGGTAATGAAGGAAGGAAGATTACGGAAGGAAGATTACGGAAGGAAGATTACAGAAGGAATGCATGGGATTGAACAATGCTCAGGGAATGTAATATTACAATAAAGGGCTAGTGGCTCATCACGCATAATGTGTAATTTAAAGTGTAATTATACATAACATAGCTAATTGGCAAGTGAGATATATACGTACATATAACTGGTTCCAACTCTCACACATGTGTATATAAGATGAACATATATATTGTAAATGATATATATATATATCTTCAGGGTAACACGGTCACATATTCTCGAGATATCAAATCCAATGACCAAGTGAGAATTCTGGCTGACAGTTAGCTCTAGCTTCACTATGTAACTTATATTTTGAAATAGTATAAACTTCAGAAATAACGACTATTAAAAGTATTTTGATAAAGAATTCTCCTCAACATTGTGTCGGTGGTATGTATAGAACTGATAGCAATGGGTCAACTTATTTTATGTGGGACACACTGGCAAAAACTTCTAGATATTATGATATCACAATGCAAATATTCGATGCAAGTTGCCCAAGAATCAAATGCAATTTTTAGCCATATTGGAGTCTGCAATTACTGGGAAAATTAGCCGGACGCTAAAGGCATTGTCCGTTGTTTCTCTTGGCTTGGACGGAATATTTTAGACTCATCAATTATAAAACATAATAAACATTCATTATATAATAATAGTTGCGGCTTATCCAAATTAGATTCGTTTAAGGTAGAGGCTGTAGGCCATAGCCTAAAACTAGACTCACATACGAATGCGTTGAATTGTCTTAAATATAGTACACACAGGAATTAGGGGCCTGTTTTTCTGGCATGAGCATCTACCTCAGATCCTTCTGGGATGTCTTGGACCGCTGGGACAAACTGTGGCTGTCTTCCTTATGAATAAACTAAAGATGTCTTTCCCTTTAAATGAGTCCACTTTAAATGAGTCTGCGGTGGACCCGATTTCTAATGTATTCAAAACTTCCTAAGCCAATTGCCATATATTATCTATATTTAGAATGTTAATTCTTTACATCAAATCGAAGTCTGACCAAATTCTTGATAATTGTCATGTTACTAATGTTACGCTCGTCACGTTACCACTAAAATATCAGTACTTGAGAGCTGCCTGTCTCCTAATGCCTTATACAATTTTCAATCTTTGAGGCACTGGGTGCTGGTTGGTATGCCTGGGGCATTTATCGTCTACTGCTTCGCTTTTCCCTCATTTGAGCAAAAACTCTTCCTCTCAACGTGTTTGCTTGAACTTCATCCTCTTTTCTGCAACATCGCAATCTCCTGATGATGTGTTGATTGCAACACAAAAGGATAGATCTATCATTCAACTATCCCCGTGGTTATTTTGCATCTTGTACCGACTGTCCGCGATTTTTGTATAAGATATATATAATCATTTACCAAACTGCGGCAGGGCAGGGTTCAACCCCACGACATTGTCCCGCCTCAAGAGACAACATAAAGTACATGTCACCCTATCCACTCAGCCATCGATCCTACAAAGATCACGCACCCAGCAGAACTAAGTGTTTTTTCATGATCGGAGGATACTTGTGGCAGTGGTATGCTCAAGGATTAATTTCAGCCTCCTCCGATTTGAATACCCGCCTCTAGAAGCAGTCTATATAGCAATGAAACCACGAAACAAGTGGTTTTGAATCATTTGTAAAACTGCGACAGGCCAGGGTACGACCCCACGACACATTGTCCCACCTCAAGAGACAACACAACATACATGTCACCTTATCCACTCAGCCATCGATCCTACAAAAATCGATGGCTGTTACTGATTAAATACTACTCTTTCGTGGTTACATACTATATATACTGCTTGTGGAGGCTAGTACACCAAACGGGGAGTAGAATTAAATTAGCTCTGAGGCACCCACACCATCGTATGTCCTCGGATCACGGTACAACACCTAGCTCTGCTGGGAGCGTGATTCTTGTTGGATTGTATGGTCCCATGGGTTAGAGCGTCGAGGAATTTTCGCTCACCATGAGGCGGGCTAAAACTACACGGGTTCGATCCCCCGGTTAGTCGCAGTGTTGTTATTGATTAAATACCACTCGTTCGTGGTTACAATAATATATATGTATGTATGGTTATCTCAAATAATTGCTTTTAATAGTGATTTTTTACTTACCAAAATATATATATGTATTTAGAAATTTAAGTAAACTTACCAATAAAAGCGTTGTCGCTGTGTTGCTTCGGTTGACCTCTAGGATAGGCTGTAACTTGGTAGATCAGCAGCAGCAGTAAGGGCAGAGCTACTCCTATATGCTGTATAAACGTGTAATAAATTCACTCATTGGTATAAACGTTACGTAAAGATATTGAATAAAAAATGAGTTCTGTGTATTTCTGCCTCACATTAATTCTATGAGAGACAAATTCCTGATGAGGGCCTCAGTGTGACTGCGAAATATACTGTATTAATATTGTTGTCGGACTGATTATCTCATATTATCATTATTTATTATTATCATTATTTATTATTATCATTATTTATTATTATCATTATTTATTATTATCATTATTTATTATTATCATTATTTATTATCATTATTATTATTATTATTTGTAGTAGTAGTAGTAGAAGCAGTAGCAGTAGTATTAGTAGTAATAATAATAATGATAATAGTACGGCGAGCCTAATACACATATATGGTAATGCCTTAATATTCTGCTGCCGCTCTTAACCTAGCAGAACAGAACAGAACAAGTTTAGGTAAGACCCTTTCGGGTGAAGTGGGGAAGTGGGTAGAGTGTAAGACTAGGTGGGTGAGAGGAAGAATATTAAGATGGAGAGATAGTACCAGGGCTTAACCCAGTAGATAGGTAGATAGTGATTCAGGATTTTGCAGATTTTACGACTTGGACACGGCACGGGAGTTCTGTGGTACAGGGCTGGCGCAAACAACGACACTGCAAGGCACAAGGGCTACTCACTTTTAGGTGTTAAAAACAAATTGAAATAAAGGTTAAAAGGACATCTTCAAAGGTCCACCCCTGTAAAGACAGGGATGCAGCTATGTTAGCTGTTACTGTTAGCTGTTATTAGTGAACAGGGGATTTGGAGCAGGAGCTAGGATCGAGTAGAATAAGTTATGTGTGTTGTTAGGTCTGCGGACATTGTCGTCCAAGTACGTGGTCTTAACCTAGCAGTAAATAGGTACTTGGGCACTAGTTGACTGTTGTTGGATGATAGTATACCTTACATAGGTTTAGGCTATGAAATGGGTAGAGAAAAGATAACATCCCCTTCGCCTGTAGATTCAACTGCAAAAAGTTATAAAGAATTTTTGTTACAACTAATGCATAACTGTGTTCTTTAATGAAATAATTGTTACATAACTAATTTGCCAGGCGACATGGTAAATGAAACATGTGATATGCAAAAGTTGCAGAATATGCTGCTGATATCTCACCATTCTGGTTGATTTGTGTCACGTTGTGTCGGGTAGCAGTTCAAAACAGGTAGCGAGATTGGGACTTCTTGGTTTAAATAATGACTCCCGAAGCACGCTCAAGGTCCTGTTGAAAAGAACTGGCGTGTCTGCAGACTACATTTAGACTGAAAAAAAAACCTTAACGAACAATTATTATTTATAGTTTCATAAGCACAAGTGTTAAAAGAGTGAATTCCGTGCATGACCTAAAAGACAGCATAAGATCTGTTGACAGAAACAATTGTAACATTATTATTTTCATGAAATATTAAATGTGACTGGAATTACAATTCCCCCTCAAGTGTATTATAATTTGTGTACAGCCCAGAAATTCTTTTGCAACGCTTTAAACAATGTAAAATATGCAGAAGAGTCATTATAGAAACCCAAACACAGGCATGTATATACACCACGAAATGCACATGCACCCGCACTTAATCAAGATATTAAAGTGTGTGTATGTATGTTGTGTGTGTGTGTGTGTGTGTGTGTGTGTGTGTGTGTGTGTGTGTGTGTGTGTAATCACCTAATTGTGGTTGCAGGGGTCGATTCAAAGCTCCTAGCCCCGCCTCTTCACTGGTCGCTACTAGGTCACTCCCTCCTTGCTCCGTGAGTTTTATCATACCTCTTCTTAAAGCTATGTATGGATCCTGCCTCCACCACCTCCCTTTCCAGGCTATTCCACTTCCTGATAACTCTGACTGAAGAAATGCTATCTAACATACCCGTGACTCAGATGAGTCTTCATCTTTCAATTGTGACTCCTTGTTGGTGTGTCCTATATCCCATCTCTGAAACATCATGTTCCTGTCCACCTTGTCGATTCCTCTCAGTATTTTATATGTTATCATGTCCCCCCTGTCTCTCCTGTCCTCCAGTATCGTCAGGTCGATTTTCCTTAACCTCTCCTCATAGGACATACTCCTTAACTACGGGACTAGTCTCCTTGCAAACCGTTGTACTTTCTCTAATTTTCTGACTTGCTTGGCCAAGTGTGGGTTGCAAACTGGCGCTGCATACTCCAATATAGGCCTGACGTACACGGTGTACAGAGTCTTAAACTGAGTCTTACTGAGGAGTCGGAACGCTATTCCTAGGTTTGCCAGGCGCCCATGTACTGCAGCAGTTATTTGGTTGATGTGCGCATCAGGAAATATGCTCGGTATTATACTCACCCCAAGATCCTTTTCCTTGAGTGAGGTTTGCAGTCGTTAGCACCCTAGCCTGGACTCTGTCTGCGGTCTTCTTTGCCTTTCTCCAGTCTTCATGACTGCACTTGGTGGGGATAAACTCTAAGAGCCAGTTGTTGGACCAGGCTTACAGCCTGTCCAGATTCCTTTGTAGTCCTGCCTGAGCCTCATCCGATTGAATTCTCCTCATTAGCTTCACATTGTCTGGAAATAGGGACCCTTCTGAGTCTACCCCTTCTGTCATGTCATTCACATATACCAGAAACAGCACCGATCCTAGGGCTGATCCTTGTGGAACTCCACTCGTCACAGGCGCCCAGTCTGGCACCTCGTCACGTACCATGACTCGTTGTTGCCTTTCAAGCTGGCTGCTGCTGGGTTCACTCTCCCCTGGCTTAGTGAGCCCTGTCTTACAAATTCTTTAAGCTTTGCATGCATCCAGTCTATCCCTCTTGACTGTCCAGATCGTTCCCTTTCCTAAGGCCGTAGAAATATTTCCTAAGAGTTCTTTGACTCGTCTGTGTTTTTAACTTCCAGCTATGCCCTAGCGTACCTGTTTCCCTGCTCTTGACCATCCTGTCACTGCTCAATTTCTCTCTGTTTTGTACGTCATCATCATGACTTCCATGATCGCTCTAAGTTCTCTAATGCAATCAGATTTAGCTCCTTTAGTTTCTCCTCATAGATTTTATCCCTTAGCTCTGGAACCAGTCTAGTTTCAAATCTTTGCGATTTCTTGACATGTTTAATCCGGCGTCAATAACATACTGGTGCTACAGTAAGGTGACACATTAAAAGGAAATATATATCATAGTTGCCTTACCAGAAATGTGCAAACATCACAAATCGAATGACCATCTGAAATGCAAGTTTCCCTCCCATTAGTAAGTGTAACCTTGCTCACACTCCAACAGCACGTCAAATACTAAAAATCAATTGTATCCACTCATATCACTCTGATACAACACTCACACTACTGCAGTCTACTTTTACTGAAAAATAGTTCCCTTCTCTTTTACTTACGTTAACCTGCAATGCTTACAATTGATTTTTAGTATTTGACGTGCTGTTGGAGTGTGAGCAAGGTTACACTTACTAATGGGAGGGAAACTTGCATTTCAGATGGTCATTCGATTTGTGATGTTTGCACATTTCTGGTAAGGCAACTATGATATATATTTCCTTTTAATGTGTCACCTTACTGTAGCACCAGTATGTTATTGACGCCGGATTAAACATGTCAAGTAACCCTATAACCTATTAGATACATTCGCAACATCTGTCAGAATGTTTTCCTATCTACCCTATCATATGCCTTTTCAAAATCTATAGATGCGGCAAACGGTTCCTTACTTGTTTCTAAATATTGCTTAATTATATATTTCAATGTAAACATTTCGTATGTACTTTCCCTACTCTTTCTACATCCTCCTTTGTACTCTGCAATTCTAGCTTTTGTCTTATTAACTCTCTCGGTAATAATTCTACTGTAAACTTTGTGAGTTTTTTCCTAATAATTTTTACACTCTCTTTTATACTTTTCCCTTATACGAAGGAACTAAGAATGCTTTCTGCCAATCTTTAGGTACCTTAAGGTACCCCATATGCTCCCAATGTATCAATCTTAATCACTTCTTTCCCAGTTACGTTTTACCCATTTTCGTTGTGCCCACTATTTCATCCACTTCACCCTTATTTACCTCTGACTCTTTCTTACTACTACCAGATGTTATTCCTCATATCCAAGTTTATGAAATCATTTCTTCTCTTTAACAACTTCTCAAAATATTCTCTCAATTTTTGCAGTACCTACCCTTCACCATCTAACATCTACCCTCTTTTCTTAAGAACATAAGAACATAAGAAAGAAGGAACACTACAGCAGGCCTACTGGCCCATGCGAGGCAGGTCCAATTCTCCCACCGGCTTAAGCCAATGCCTTAACCTAATCAGGTTACACACATTCACAAACACAAACTAGTCAGGTCCAACTCACACCCACCCACACCCACTCATGTATTTTTCCAACCTATTTTTAAAACTACGTCTTAGCTTCTATGACGGTACTCGGGAGTTTGTTCCACTCATCCACAACTCTATTACCAAACCAGTGCTTTCCTATATCCTTCCTAAATCTGAATTTTTCCAGCTTAAAACCATTGCTGCGAGTCCTGTCTATGCTAGATATTTTTAGCACGCTATTTACATCTTTTTTTATTAATTCCTGTTTTCCATTTATACACCTCAATAATTTTTAAAGGGGTGGACCGGTAAGCCAGCGGAAGGCCTCGGTCAGATGACCAAAAGCTCCAACGGCGGGTCATCATCTGACTAAGACCCGCGTCAGGAAACACCTGTCCGGTGTCCTGACGAACCTACCCTCATATCCTCCCTAATTCTACGTCTTTCTAGAGAGTGCAGATTCAGGGCCCTCAGTCTATTCTCATAGGGAAGATTTCTGATACATGGAATCAACTTTGTCATCCTCCTCTGTACGTTTTCCAGAGCATTTATATCCATTCTGTAATACGGTGACCAAAACTGTGCAGCACAATCTAAATGAGGCCTAACCAAAGAAATATAGAGTTGAAGAACAACCTGAGGACTTCTATTATTTATACTTCTTGATATGAAGCAAAGGATTCTGTTAGCTTTATTGCGAACACTTATGCACTGTTGTCTTGGTTTCAGATTACTGCTAACCAGAACTTCTAAATCCTTTTCGCAATCCACAATATTAAGATCTACATTATTTAGTTTATATGTAGCATGGTTATTGTCCTGTCCAACATTTAGAACTTTGCATTTGTCTATATTAAACTGCATCTGCTACTTCTCCGACCACTGCATCAGTCTATTCAAATCATCCTGGAGTGCTCTAATGTCCTCATTAGATTGAATTGGACGGCCTATTTTGGTGTCATCAGCAAATTTGCTTGTGTCGCTATTTATTCCCTCATCTATGTCGTTTATGTAAATTGCGGTGTGGAACACCGCTTCTGACGTGCCCCCATTCTGATTTCTCCCCATTTTCTTGCTAACTGCCAAGTCCACTTACAATTCAGGCTTTCTCAGCTTATTAATCTGTCTCCAAAATTACTTTCATTTTTTTTTCTCAGTAAATTTGACTGATAAAGTCTCTCTCATTTTCTCGTTGGCCCTCCCTCTATATAAAGTCTCTTCAATAAATAAGATAAAACTTTATTTTATTCATATACTTCTCGGTGTCTCGTATCGCATTTTACCTAAATTATGATGCGTAATTCTTAAGATTAAAACGAGAAGAACGAAATAGATGCACTTTAAAAATATAAATATATTTTATATTATTGACTTTTCATAAAATACAATATAACAAATGACAGAAAAATATAATATTGAAAAGAAAACCCCATGATTAATACGTTGGTGTATAAAAAGTAATGGACAACAATTGCACTCTCCAAGTATTGCAAATCAATTAATTTAATACGGAATTTAGTTTTTTTTAAAACGTCTGAGTGATATGTCCTTGGCGACAAATATTATGTCAGCCTTTATAATGGGCTACACTCTCTGCTCAAGCCATCTGCTCTTCTCTCTTCCAGTGTTTAGCACCGACGATCACCAGAACAATCTGTTGTCATGGTAAGGTGTGAAATGTTAATTTTTTTTTGTGATTACTCATTTAAAATTAAGTCCTTTCTAAAACTTTCTCTATACATTTAAAAATATATTTTTTCATTCATGGTAATGCAAAAATTAATGATTTTGTTCCAAATGACCTTAGGAAACTTACCTAACCTTATTATAACAAGCGCAATTTAAGGTAATCCAAATAATATATTTTATATAAGTATACAAAAATTTAATAATAAACAAACACAATAAAATATTTTTTTTTTTAGATTCAGAATGATTTTTGCGAAATTATTGCATACACAAATTTTTGCTTTCCTTATTCGGCAAGACGTGAGTTACTATTTAAGTCAAAATCGCAAGTTTTTCTTATTCAGAGGACCATGCCCAGCCCTTTTAGGGCAGGGTAGGTGCCAAAGCTGGAGATTGCTACCATCTGCAGCTCATAAGACTGCCCTTCCCATTAGCCTCCCTGGGGCGGGGAAGATGGCAGACCAGAGAGGCCTAGCTTCTCCCTACGAGCCCCGTGAGGGCGGGGAATGTGGCTAGGCCTGGGGACAGTTGGTCCCAACGATGATAAGGTACTTGTACCTCCTCTCATGGAAGACATAGGTCTCAGCTACTCAAACGACAGGGAGCCGGAGCCGGGTCGCCATCTGGAATAGACCCGGGCCGGGAGAATTTCCGGCGAATCAACACCTTTTACTTATTTTGCACGACATATATATGTCGTGCCGAATAGGCAGAACTTGCGATTTTGGCTTAAATAGTAACGCTCTTCTTGCCATATAAGACAAGCGAAAATTTGTGTATGCAATAATTTCGCAAAAAATCATTCTGAACCTAACGAAAAAAATATATTTCATTGTATTTGTTTATTATTAAATTATTGTAAAAGTATCTAAAATATATTTAGTTGGGTTAGGCTAAATTAAATTGCGCTTGTTATAATAAGGTTAGGTAAGTTTTCAAAGTTTCTCTTGGTGCAAAATTAAAATGTTTTACATTAACATTAATGAAAAAAATATATCTTTAAAAGTATAAGAGAAAATTTTAGAAAGGACTTAATTTTAAATGAGTTCTTGCTAAATGACCAGTTTTACCTATTAGGCACGACATATATATATATATATATATATATATATATTCAATAATATATATGTGTATTCATTAATTTATGTATTAATATAAATGAAAAATATGTCTTTAAATGTATAAGTGAGAATTTTAGAAAGGACTTAATTTTAAATGAGTTCTTGCTAATTGACCAGTTTTATCTATTCGGCAACACACACACACACACACACACACACACACACACACACACACACACACACACACACACACAACTCAGGGGTCTGTCCTATGAAGAAAGGTTGAGGGAAATAGGACTAACAACACTGGAGGAAAGAAGGGTCAGAGGAGACATGATAAAGACATACAAAATACTGCGGGGAATCGACAAGGTAGACAGTGACAGGATGTTCAAGAGAGGGAACACAGAAACAAGGGGACACAACTGGAAGCTGAAGACTCAGATGAGTCAAAGGGATGTTAAGAAGCATTTCTTCAGCCACAGAGTAGTCAGGAAGTGGAATAGTCTAGAGAAAGATATAGTGGAGGCAGGAACCATACATAGTTTTAAGACGAGGTATGATAAAGCTCATGGAGCAGGGAGAGCAGAGACCCAGTAGCGGACAGCGAAGAGGCGGAGCCAGGAGCTGAGTCTCGACCCCTGCAACCACAATTAGGTGAGTACACACACTCACACACATGGGTTTTCATGGGTTTTCGCTCACCATGAGGCGGGCCAAAGCAGCATGGGTTAGATCCTTGGGTAGTTGCAGTGTTGTTATTGATCAATACCACTTGTTCGTGGTCACAATAATATATACACACACACACAATATATATATATATATATATATATATATATATATATATATATATATATATATATATATATATATATATGCAAAACAACCACGGGAGTAAATGATAGCTCTAGGCATTTCGTGTTGCAATTCAACACATCATCAGGAGGTTACAAAGTTGCAGAAAAGAGAAGGACGTCCAAGCAAATCGATCCCAATGGAAGTTTTCACTGGAGTGAGGGAGAGTGAGGGAGAGGAGGAGAGAGAGGAGAGAGAGAGAGAGAGAGAGAGAGAGAGAGAGAGAGAGAGAGAGAGAGAGAGAGAGAGAGAGAGAGAGAGAGAGAGAGAACAGGAAGTGCCCTAAGCATACCAATGCCCATATCCAGAAGGATGAATATTACAGCTTTAGAGAAATCCCACTAGCATTGATATTGTAATAGTATCCTAAACGAAAGTTATATGTATTTATATTATATATATATATATATATATATATATATATATATATATATATATATATATATATATATATATATATATATATACACACACGTTGGCTGTTTCCACGGCGTTGCGTTGCAATAACAGGTGTTGGTGGTGTTCATCACGGCCGTGTGGACGCTGGCTGCAGCCTCACCTGCCCAAGACACCCTCCTAGCATACAACATACACCCTAGAAAGACATATGGTTACGAGGATGATCTCTACATCACTCAAGACGACCCTCGCTACTTCCCATACCACTCTGACGTCGGAGATCGCTACCTGCTTCAAGATGAAGATCGCTATCTCTCTGAAGGCAGATATTCATATTATCCTGAAGACGTATTTGGCTACTCACAGAGAGGACATCGTTATTTCTCCGCCCTTCCTAGAAGGAGTTATCTCACCTTACCGAGAAACAAATATGTCAGGTATCCTACTAGCAGATACGAATCCTACCCATTACTCGCGGAACCTGGTGAGAAAAAAGTCTTGATAATATGTTTCAGTACTTTAATAAATTCTTGCCTTATAAAAAACATGACAGCCATTTTATGGGACATAAACAATTGCAGTGAATATCTTAATTAATTCATATGTTAGCTCAAGAACTGCAGTGCTAGATAACTGAAATATCAAAATAGTTTTTATAAATATTTGCTAAGTACCAAATAAATAAGGCTTAGTATTTTCTACCTACATATTTTTGCTTTATGAGTGTATTTTAACTTATCATACAGTTTCCACTAAATCTATGATGGTGTAATGAAAATAATCAACAAGCCTGCTATTCTTGTTAAAGAATCCCTCCTCAGTTTCATTTCATAAATCCATACTATCATCTGATTTCTACAACTCTTGTTCTTAATGTCGCCACTACACGTTGGTCTCAGACCATGCACCAAACCTAAGCAAAAGCAATGGTACAGCTTTTCTTTCTTTCCATTTCACCTTTTCTGTTTTGCATCAAAAATTATATTTCTTTCATAAACCCATCTGACAATACATCCACTCAGGAATATCTAAATGCATTTACGAACTTAATACTCCCACCCTCCAATCTGTTTTCGGATCATTCATTACCCAGACGTGCTTTATTCTCATCACTTTACTCTTTCCTATATTACTTTCAATTTCCTTTTACACTCCATCCCAGACTCCATCAACCTAAACAGTTTTTCTTCCGAGTTTTTCAAAAGCACTGTGCCATCAGTAAAGTCCAATTGTGACAACTTCCACTTCCACTTTTCCGGTTGGTCAGTTGCTAGCAGGGACGGGAGAAAGAGAGGAAGAACAAGAAGTAATGGTAGTGGTAATGCTGGTAGTGAAAGTAGTAGAAGGAGTAGTGGTAGTGGAAAGTAGTGGAAGAAGTTTATGCCACAAGAGATAAAAAGGAAGCAAAGGGGGGGGCAATAGTAGTAGTAATAGTATTAGAAAAGGTAGAAGCAATAATAGTAATAAAAGAGTGGTAGACATAGTAATAGTACTAGAAGTGGGTTAAATCTAAGGACAAGTAAAGGGGCACTGCAGGAAAATTTAATGGCCCACAAGGGGTAGGACCAATAACCCAGAGGGATGGGGGGGAAACTGAATAACAGAACACATTAAGCAGAAGAAAAGAAAAACAAAACAAGAAATAAGGAAAAAAAGAAAGGAGAAAAGTTAGGGGGAGAAGAAAGGATGAAGTGAAGACACGGGTGTCCTGAAGTTAGGAGCACTGGCAATGTAAGGAGAAAGGAAGGCATCTACAAAGACAAAGCCTCTACTAAGGTTCATACATGGAAAGCAGCTGTGTATAAGGGATGCTTCAACAAAACGACAACTGTGTAGGCTAGAAGTAGGATAGATAGTTTTGTCAGAGGACCAGACAATAGGATGACTGAGATCTCAATTGCTAGCGCACTCAGCTCACACATTCAGATCCGTGGTTCGATCACCGGTACGGATGGAAACATTAGGACATGTTTCCTAAAGACACCTGCTGTCACTGTTCACCTATTACTAAAATAGGTACCTGGGTGTTAGTCGACTGGTGTGGGTCGCATCCTGAGGATGAAATTGACCTAATTTGCCAGAAATGCTCTGCATAACAAGTGGCTTTCTATATAGTAGTATGTCATTGATGTCAGCTAGGACTGTATACCTTGTACAGGTGATGAGGATATCAAACGATTTAGATGTGTGGAGTTAATAAAGTATTAGTCAGAGAGCTGAAGAGGGGTTGTTGATGTGGTTTGGTCATTTAGAGAGAATGGATCAAAGTAGAATGACTTGGAGAGCGTATAAATCTGTAGGGGAAGGAAGGCGGGGTAGGGGTCGTCCTCGAAAAGTTGGAGGGAGGGGGTAAAGGAGGTTTTGTGGGCGAGGGGCTTGGACTTCCAGCAAGCATGTGTGAGCGTGTTAGATAGGAGTGAATGGAGACGAATGGTTTTTGGGACCTGACGAGCTGTTGGAGTGTGAGCAGGGTAATATTTAGTGAAGTGATTCAGGGAAACCGGTTATTGATTTAGCCGGACTTGAGTCCTGGAAATGGGAAATACAATGCCTGCACTTTAAAGGAGGGGTCTGGGATATTGACAGTTTGGAGGGACTATTCTAAACTGTAGTATCTGAGCGCCTCTGCAAAGACAGTGATTATGTATGAGTGTGGTGAAAGTGTTGAATGATGATGAAAGTATTTTCTTTCTGGGGATTTTCTTTCTTTTTGGGTCACCCTGCCTCGGTGGGAGACAGCCGACTTGTTGAAATATATATATATATATATATATATATATATATATATATATATATATATATATATATATATATATATGAAAGAGTAAGGTAATGAGGATAACAAAAAAAATAGGTAACGATATATTGGATATCAGATTGAAGGGAGAGAGTATGGAGGAGGTGAATGTGTTCAGATATTTAGGAGTGAATGTGTCAGCAGGGGAAAAAGGTGAGTGGTCTCTACTAAATACTCTAACATGAGCCTCACTATCCTCATAAAAACTTTTCACTGCTTTCAATAACCTACGTTTTATTCCATACATTTGCAACATCTGCCACATTGCCCCCCTATCCACCCTGTCATACGCCTTTTCCAAATCTATAAATACCACAAAAACCTCTTTACCTTTATCGAAGTACTGTTCACCTATATGTTTCACTGTAAACACTTGGTCTACACACCCCCTACCCTTCATAAAGCCTCCTTGTTCATCTGCTATCCTACTCTCCGTCTTACTCTTAATTCTTTCAATAATAACTCTACCATACACTTTACCAGGTATACTTAACAAACTTATTAGCCTATAATTTTTGTACTCTCTTTTGTCCCCTTTGCCTTTATACAATGGAACTATGCATGCTCTCTGCCAATCCCTAGGTACCTTACCCTCTTCCATACATTTATTAAATAAAATCACCAACCACTCCAAAACTATATCCTCACCTGCTTTTAACATTTCTATCTTTATTCTATCAATCCCAGCTGCCTTACCCTATAAATCACAGCTTCCCTATATTCATCAACATTTAACAATTCTTCAGAATATTCCCTCCATCTTCACGGTACCTCTAACTCTCCATATAACAACTCTCCTCACCTGTTTTTAACTATAAAATCTATTCGTTCTCTAGGCTTCCTCAACTTATTAATCTCACTACAAAACTTTTTCTTATTTAAAAAAAAAAATAAATAACTTCTCACCCACTCTCTCATTTGCTCTCTTTTTACATTGCTTCACCACTCTCTTAACCTCTCTTTTTCTCTCCATATACCCTGCCTTCTTGCATCACTTCTACTTTGTAAAAACCTCTCATATGCTAACTTTTCCTCACTTACTACTCTCTTTACATCATCATTCCACCAATCGCTCTTCTTCCCTCCCACACCCACTTTCCTGTAACCACAAACTTCTGCTGAACATCTAACACTACATTTTTAAACCTACTCCATACATTTTCAACCCCTTGCCTACACTCTCACTAGCCCATCTATCCTCCAATAGTTGTTTATATCTTACCCTAACTGCCTCATCCTTTAGCATATAAACCTTCACCTCTCTCTTACTTGCTGCTTTCATTTTCTTTGTATCCCATCTACCTTTTACTCTCACCGTAGCTACAGCTAAAAAAGTGATCTGATATATCTGTGGCCCCTCTATAAACATGTACTTCTTGAAGTCTACCCAACGGTCTTTTATCTACCAATACGTAATCCAACAAACTGCTGTCATTCAGCTCTACATCATATATTGAATACTTATGTATTCTCTTTTTCTTAAAATATGTTTTACCTATAACTAAACCCCTTTCTATTCAAAGTTCAATCAAAGGGCCCCCATTATTATTTACACCTGGCACCCTAAACTTATCTACCACACCCTCTTTAAATGTTTCTCCTTCTTTAGCATTTAGGTCTCCTTCCACAATTACTCTTACTTGGTTCAAAAGTTCCTACACACTCGCTTAACATCTCTCAAAATCTCTCTCTCTACTCTTCACTCCTCTCCTCTCCAGATGCATTCACACTTATTATGACCCACTTTTCGCATCCGACCCTTATTTTAATCCATATAACCCTTGAATTTATACATATGACCTCTCTTTCTCTCTATGTATATATATTTATATATATATATATATATATATATATATATATATATATATATATATATATATATATATATATATATATATATAATTTATTTATATACACTGTCAACAACAACAACAACGGCGGCGACACAGATGTACCCATGATAAGAGCACCGAAAACCGATTATGAAGATATTCTTCATCCTGTTGACACAGGTATGTTATACTTAGCATATTTGTTACTGAGATGATTTAAAATGGCATACAACATTTAATAGTTAGTATTAACCAAATCTTTAAGTGAATTAATATCAAATTATTGTGTATTAATTTCAATTCTTAAAAAAATAGAAATACAAAGTAACTGGTGCTTTATAAAATATATAATCATGAGAGATGCTAATGATGCTGAAGATATTCCAGTAGTTTAATTGCTCAAATGATACCTGATGTTCGACACACACACACACACACACACACACACACACACACACACACACACACACACACACACACACACACGCGCTCGCTCGCGCATGCAAACCATATCACGGGCGGGGATTGAACCCGCGCGCACACACTCACACACACATACACAGAAACAAACAAAGTGTGATCTTCGCTTGTTTCACAGGCCTTTTGGGAAACAATGCCGCGGATGAAGGCTCCAAGTACCCACTGACGGGAACCATCACCAAGAACCCAAAGGAAAAAATCGTCTGTAAGTTACACAGTAGCTAAAGCAAATATTAACTATAGTATATTATATTAACAGCTATATTAATATATTGACTATATATATATTAACAACGAATACTAATATATGTTAGGGAATTCCAACATATAAAAGGTCTATAACAGGTTTTGTTTCTGTTAATGCTCACTTGTATCAGTACATTGTTAAATGCTCCAGTCTTCAGAACACAAGTGATTTGATGAGCAAGTTAAACGTGCAACACATGTGCAACACATGGGTATTTTCAGTGAAAGACGTTTCGCCTGAACAGCAAGCTTCGTAATTCTAATACAGTTGCATGAGGACGGTGACAGCTGCATCTCTCCATATTTACAACATTATTGCTAAATTTCTGAAAAGCCATATGGGCCTGACTTACTGTCACCAGCAGGTCCCGCCCACATGTGACTATGTTCTCACCTGCTGCCTCTCACCATTTCTTCCACTGGCTACAGTATAGAATTCTCCGTCCTCTTGTAACTGTATTAGATTCACACAGTTTGCACCCAGTCTTTAGTTATCACCTTGTCGGTATTATACCTACGATCTACTGATACATATGATTTGTCCTGTCCTTGACTTTTTCCTCATTTCATATTATGATATGCTATTAGAATATATTTCTTCTTTCTGCCTTTTACCTTTCTCATCACTTGACATGTTTAATTATGTTCTCAAACTTGCTCGCGAGTTAACGATGGGCCAAGACTAATCGAAAATTCGTCTGATATTTTCTCTTTAAGGCCTAGATTATATGTGAGGTGATGTTTACATTACAGCCGTTCGTGGAATCCAGAGAGGCTCCGGTACGTCACAGGGGTACGCGGGTGCCGGCCCCAACCGCCTTCGTGGAATCTTACGATACTCTCCAGAAACATAAAGGAGTGTTAGTAGATTTTGATCAGAACCAGATTATATAACTACCCACTTAATGATTCATTAAAAAAAATCGTAAAAATTTCAGTGATATCTCAATAAAAGATGTGCCTTTGTTTAATGATTTAACTTTGATACAGCAAGTTCTTTTTTATTTTATTTATCAAAAAAAGCCTCTAACGGGGTCTTATTAACTTGATGCCCCGATCATCACTGCTTCACTCCAGAAAAATTTACTCTGAGATGTCTTGTCCTTAGCTCATTGATTACGATTATCGGTGATTGGTAAGTGGTAATCGAGCAATTAGTGGATCAGTGAGGTTAAGACAGTGTTGTGGCAGTGTTTAGAAGGGTTAGATAAGCACACAGCAGTGTGATGTCATCAACACTGCTGTAAGGTATGGGTAGCATGAGCACTGATGTGAGGTACCAGTTGGATGGTTAATATTGATGTGAGGTATGGGTAAGGTAATCAGCATTGATATGAAATTCTTGTCACCATGAATAAAGGAGTACCCATTTTGTAATAGAACCATTCACATTTTATGCATAGTGCATTAAGTCACCCAGAAAATAAAGACTATGAAAAAAGTATGGATATTTTTCATTACCACTAGAATTACTCTTGTATATGTTTTCCTGTTAAACTTTCACAGATATTAAAGTAATTTATGCACATAAGACATTAAGTAATTTACGTAAGAAAATTCAAAATGAATTTCTGAAAGAATCACTTTAAACTCATTTTGAATCATAGAAAATAAGCGAACAATTATGGAATTCATCAACAAAGTAAATATGACCCACGAAGAAGCAGGTTACACCCTCAGAAATCTTTGATTTAAGTAGATTTTACAAAAGACTGTTAATTGCAGTTCATAATAAAAATAATATTGAAGAAGAAAAACTATAAATCAGTAAGATATTCAATTATCTCAGACTAAGTGGGAGAGAATGCTGGATGTTTCCAGTATGAGGGATACATTCCATCATGTTTCCAGTATGATGGATACATTCCATCATGTTTCCAGTATGAGGGATACATTCCATCATGTTTCCAAAACGCAGATGTGATTTACACAGATTTTGCAAAGGCGTTTGACAAATGCGATCATGGAGTGATAGCGCACAAAATGAGGGCCATAGGCATTACTGGGAAGGTAGGCAGATGGATATTTGAGTTCCTAACACACAGAACACAAAAAGTAGTAGTGAACAGGGCAAGATCCAGCATCAGCGAGGTCAAAAGCTCAGTGCCCCAAGGCACTGTCCTGGCACCTCTGCTGTTTCTCATCCTCATAGCAGACATAGATAAAAACACCCAGCACACTTTTGTATCATCATTTGCAGATGACACTAAAATAAGCATGAAAGTCACTACGGTAGAAGACACTGAAAAATTACAGGAGGACATAAGCAGGGTCTTCCAGTGGGCAGTGGAGAACAACATGACGTTCAATGGTGATAAGTTTCAGCTGCTTAGGTATGGAAAAAATGAAGAACTCAAAATGAACACTATATACAAAACGCAAGAGGGTCACCACATAGAACGAAAGGAACACGTTAAGGACTTGGGAATAATTATGTCTGCTGATCTGTCTTTTAAAGACCATAACAAGACAAAGATCACAACAGCCAGGAAGATGACGGGGTGGGTATTGAGAACTTTCAAAACAAGGAAATAATGCCGATGGTGACACTCTTCAAATCGCTAGTGCTCCTCACTTAGAATACTGCTCTGTGCTGACGGCCCCGTTCAGGGCAGGAGAAATATCAGAGCTGGAACAAATTCAGAGATCGTTTACGGCTCACATTGAGCCATTGAAACATCTAAATTATTGGGAACGCCTTCAAGTCTTGAATATGTACTCATTGGAGCGGAGGAGAGAGAGATACATGATAATATATACCTGGAAAGTACTTGAGGGCCTGGTCCCAAATCTGCACACTGCCATAACAACATACTGGAGTGAGAGATATGGGAGAAAGTGTAAAATAAACCCAGTGAGGAGCAGGGGTGCGGTGGGGACAATACGGGAGCACTGTATTAACATCCGGGGTCCCAGACTATTCAACATCTTACCAGAAGATATCCGAAACATCGCTGGAACCAGTGTAGAAGCCTTCAAGAGGAAACTGGACAAGTATCTTCACCAGGTGCCAGATCAACCAGGCTGTGATGGATATGTGGGGCAGCGGGCCTCCAGCAGCAACAGCCTGGTTGACCAGACAAGCACCAGACCAGCCTGGCCCATGGCCGGGCTCAGAGAGTAGATACTCTCGAAACTCTTCAAAGGTAAAGGTATATCAAAGGTATTGAACAGTACTTAAAGTAAAGTAAAGTAATGGTAATATTTAATTTTTCTTCAATAAAACCAGTTCTTCTGTCACAATCTCGATACAGTTAAATTTGAAAGTCGTCTTCGAAAATGTAGGCACTGTAATAAATAAATTTAAATGAAGAGAATAAACAGAAAATTGAGGATCGAACGCTGAACGACCCACACGGGTTTAACAGTTTATGGAATGTATTAACTACTAGCTATATTTCGGTCTCTGGGCGACCGGAGAAAGGTATCCCTGTATTGTATAACTCCAGCCCCCTGCACCTCAATGCACGTGATTGGACTAGTGCAGAGTGCGGCAGAAGTTTGTTATGCACCAGTTAAATATCAGCACTGAAGATCTGAAGCGAGTCAGAAGAGGCATTCACAAGTCATCATATGAAAACTAAAAACCAAATTTATTCCGTAAAAATGGCGAACTGGGATATACACAGCCCAAATCTAAGTCATACTTTCCATAAGGGACGCGAACTTTTGAAGTTAAGCTGAAGAGGCTCATTAAGTTTGAAGGCGATCAGAAATTGTATTTTCAAGTTAACAACGTTGAAGGGATGAAGCTTATTGGATACGGCACTCAGAAATTATCCCCGAAGGGATACCTTTAGTGGCTTACTGATTTTTATTTATTTTTTCTTCCTCCTACTTTTCGATTTCATTTCGCTCACAACATGATAAAACCCAATGTGTTGGCGAAACATTGTCTAGAACCACACCTCCGGTCCGATAGGATTCAAATTTTGAACGAATGAATATGACAACGACGAGAAGATTTTAGGAACAACTGACATGTGCAGGTGCCCAGTGACCTAATTTATTGAACCCAGGTGCCCAGTGACCTAAGTTATTGAACCCAGGTGCCCAGTGACCTAATTTATTGAACCCAGGTGCCCAGTGACCTAAGTTATTGAACCCAGGTGCCCAGTGACCTAATTTATTGAACCCAGGTGCCCAGTGACCTAATTTATTGAACCCAGGTGCCCAGTGACCTAAGTTATTGAACCCAGGTGCCCAGTGACCTAAGTTATTGAACCCAGGTGCCCAGTGACCTAAGTTATTGAACCCAGGTGCCCAGTGACCTAAGTTATTGAACCCAGGTGCCCAGTGACCTAAGTTATTGAACCCAGGTGACCAGTGACCTAAGTTATTGAACCCAGGTGCCCAGTGACCTAAGTTATTGAAGCCATCCCCAGCATCCTGGAATAGCTCTGATAACGTCCTAAACCCTCAACGGTGTAGCTTCAAACGTCATTAAAAGTCGCCTCCTAATTCGACGACGGTGGTGAGTGTAATTCCAGTGTATATGTGCAGATTTGATCACCATATTTACAAAAATTGTGTGAAATTTTGATTCCTCTTTAATCATCACAATCAAGATATATGTGTGTCCAAGTCTTCTGAATAACTTCAGTATTTAATGGCTGATGCCTCTTACTGCCAGGATAGTTTCCATTTAGTTTAGTTTGTGTGGACAAATTTGTCGGAGGAATAAATTTTCTTTTAAACTTGGTTTCCTTGGGTATTTTATCTACATGGACTATCTTAAAAATACACAAGATCAACTTTTTCTTTTAGAAGATAGTAGATAATTTAAAAACTACTACACCTGCAAAAAGAAAATTGAAATATATTGAAAACTCCTCATTTTTGTTTATAAATTTCCTGAGACGAGTGAACCCTTAAATACTGCACGGAGTGATGCCAGTTAAAAATTGTTTTTACATACACTCTGAACCATACGTGTGAGTTGAAGTAATTGATATTGCAGGCGGTGGTAGCATGTAAACCATAATTTTACCATAAAGCTGTCGTATAAACAATTAAGCCACACTGGTGAATGAACATGTAGGTTTCAGCAAGATTTGTCTCATCTATCATTGATGAATTATTAATATGTAGTATACGAAATGGCTTATGAAATTGAATGCCTCATTCCCTGAACACTCGACTAAGCAAATGTAATACTAATGAAATCATTTAAATAGGCAGTAAAGACATTAATGAAGCTGGTACATCAAATGCTGTTAGTATTTTGAACTAAAGGGATTTATATTATAACTCAAAGTCAGCAAAATTTATGATACTGACTTGAAACAAATTTTAAAGGATAATAAGAAGCATGGCCACCCATCTATCACCAACGTAAAAGCTCCAAGAACATCTACAATGAATATCCTCACTTCTAGACGATCTGTGACTAAGACCCAAACTGACCAAACTGCCAGCGAATCTAAAGGTGCACAAACTAAAGACATCTTCATTCGATACGTTTCGGTCCTAGGACCTTGCTTATTCTAAATGATACAAGAGAATAAGTAAGCGTAGTTTGTATAATGGAGAATGCTACGTATTCAGGAAAAAACATGAAGTCATTTAATAGCTGTGTCCCGTGGCAGCCGAGAAGAAATTTGTAGTTTGTCAGGAGGCTTTGGCTGAAAATATTCTCTGCAGAAATTAACTCAATTCACTCTTAATTGAACTGGATTCGAACCCGAGACAACATGTGCATGAAGCCTACATTCTACCACGGTAATTTAAATATAATGTTAGCAGGTATCACCAACTGCCCTGTGAACAACAGCACCAACAGCACTAGTGACAGACCTAGTTTTTGTTCCTTCTGTACACTGTCAATACACGATAGTACTAAATTCGTTTCCCTGTAAATATAATTAAATTAATTCACTCTAAGGCCTTCTGAAGATGGTCTCAGAGTGAAGCCGAAACATACAGTTCTTCTTTCCTTCTGTTTTATATTCTTCATATGGGTTCTTTGGAGCGTTTATAAATTTATTTTATTTTCATGTTTCAACTACCATCACTACTTTAAACAATGTGACTATTTTACTAAAAAAATATTTTGAGTGGTATTCTGTCACAGACTTTCTTTTAGAAATAGAAGTATTATATGTTTCTTGTTTTTAATAATATATAGCAAAAGCGTTCGGCAGGGATCTTATATTTTGAAATCCACTCGAAATCGATCTCTTTTTTTTTTTCCATCTAGTAACCTGGGAAATTGAAATATACTGGAGAATAGAGAGGTATACTATGTATACTGAAATATTCTCGAGTATACTGAATATATGGCTATACCGAGGTATACTTTGGTATGCTGAGATGTACCGGGAAATACCAAGATACATTATCTAATATGCGCCAGTCGTTTATTGTTATAATATCTGCTATAACAACCCTGTCTACCAGTGGTCGACAGTCGCTCTTCTATTAAATTATAGATAAAACACACTATGATTAACCTAAGCTAGTTAAGATTTGTTAGGAAACATATGTAGAACTGAATCTAATGTAATATAATAAAGTCAAATAATGTTACTTATTTCTATTGGGGTCCTGCGTTATATATATATAGTCTTAGTACAAAGTCTTCCGATCAAGAACAAATTATGCATATTTTATAAAAAAATAAATTACTATCTTCCCTTTCTGCAGCCTCATTCACTGGATATTCTTTGGTTCTATTCTTAAACTGTTTTATATTAAGACTGACTTTATCAGGTAACCCAGTCTATTCCTTTATCGCTGTGTGTTTGGGGTCTGGCTACCTTCTGTGGGTACCACAATAGGTAGGGTACCAACACTCTCTGGGTACCCCTAGCACCATACTAATACAGGTTCCTAACCTAGATAGAATTTACAACAAGATATGTTAAACTGAGTTTTTTTTTTATCAGTTTTGTTTACATGATTGAGTTTCTGTCTTACACTTAAATAATTACCTGCCTCTGTAATCCATCCCGACATCCATGTCCTCTTGGACCCAGGTCTGGGATGAATATCGCCATCTTATGTTGCTTAATTTGTACTCTGTTTTAAAGTACCATGAAGCACAAAAATAGTCTACATGACAATGACATTATATGAGAGTTGGACATAGGATCTTGTGCCCCTGAGCTGGAAAGCACCGCACCTATCAGTAGATGAACTTTAAATTAACCCGACGTTAATTAACTTTTTTTCATTATATTATTCACTATCAATTCACCTGACATGCGAGGATCAAAGGATATCCATGGATATTTTACAGGAATTACCATTGAGATGGTTTCCTTGTTGCACAGATCTCGTAAATTATTTGTATGTTTTCCCTGTGCATAGCAACAACTTATCATTATTGCAACTCAGGAGTTCCAGTGACTGCACTGGAACAATATCATGTGTAATTTTTTCCCCTGACCCTAAGATAGCCTTGTTAAATATATACAACAGGAGTTTGCCCTTAACATTAAAGATATATTATTTACGTACCATATGAAAAGCAGGCTATGAAGCACCCTCCTCTTCACCTATAGCATGCGTCACACACCCCTTCTATGGCATGTGGGAGAAGACATTGATCACTCGTTTCACTGAACTCCACAGTGTCTTACACCGCACGTAACTGTGATTTATTCCCATACTTTGACATACATTAATGTCTAAGTTATTTGGGCTCACTGAGCATGATAATTGAGCTAGATGTGTTAATGTAAGTGCATCACCTCCAGTGTAGGTCTTCCCTCACCCAGCATCTCTCACTCTCAGGCGCCTCCGACCTCTTGTCTCCTTACTGACACGATCCTTCAACTCCTCATACAACCTGCAAAGTGCTTTCGCTGTTTACATTGAAACGTTGCACTAGAGTGACTTCTGGCTGGACTGAAATCTCCCACAGGCATTAATTCTGTACTATTTTGTCTTGACCTTGTGAGTCTCGTTGATAAGATATTTTTTTTTTTAAATCCTGCAGCTAGTCAACCACATGTGTGTCAGGGAGGTTACTCACTCACAAACACCCACACCCATACACACAAACACAAGCGGAGAGGCGGGGTCAGGAGCTGTGACTCGACCCTTGCAACCACAAATAGGTGTGTGTGTGTGTATATACTCACACATTATTATATACACATGGAAAATTCTCGAGGGCTTAGTACCAAACTTGCACACAAAAATCACTCCGTACGAAAGCAAAAGACTCGGCAGGCGATGTAACATCCCCCCAATGAAGAGCACGGGTGCCACTAGCACGTTGAGGGACAACACAATAAGTGTGAGGGGCCCAAGATTGTTCAACTGCCTCCCAGCATACATCAGGGGGATTACCAACAAGCCCCTGACTGTCTTCAAGCAGGCACTGGACAGGCACCTCAAGTCGGTACCTGATCAGCCGGGCTGTGGTTCGTACGTTGGACTGCGTGCGGCCAGCAGTAACAGCCTGGTTGATCAGGCTCTGGTCCAACAGGAGGCCTGGTCACAGACCGGGCCGCGGGGGCGTTGACCCCTGGAATTCTCTCCAGGTAGACTCCAGGTATACACGATAGATATGTTTGCAGACGTTGTGAAGCTAGTGCGAAGAATTCAAACGCATGAGGATCATGTAGGACTACAAAGAGATCTGGACAGGCTGTAAGCCTGGTCCAACAACTGGTTCCTGAAGTTTAACCCCACCAATTGCAAAGTCACGAAGTTTGGGGAAGATCAAAGAAAATTGCAGACGGAGTACAGGCTAGGGGGCAAACGGCTGCAAACCTCACTCAAAGAAAATGGTCTTGGGGTGAGTATAATACCGAGCACATCTGGGGTGCACGTCAACCAAATAACTGCTGCAGCATATGAGCGCCTGGCAAACCTGAGAATAGCGTTTCGACATCTGAGTTAAGAGTCATTCAAGACACTTTACACCATGTTAGGCCAATATTGGAGTAGGCAGTACTAGTATGGAACCCATACCTGGTCAAGCACGTCAGGAAATTAGAGAAGGTGCAACGGTTTGCAACAAGACTAGTCCCGGAGCTAAGGAGGAGAGATTAAAGGACCTGACGACACTGGGAGACAGGAGGGATAGGGACGACATGTTAACGACATGTAAAATCCTGAGAGGAATTGACAAGGTGGATAGGGACAGAATGTTTCAGAGATGGGACACAGCAACAAGGGGTCACAACTGGAAGTTGAAAACTCAAATAATGTCACAGGGATGTTAGAAAGTATTTCTTCAGTCACAGAGTTGTCTGGAAGTGGAACAATCTGGAGAGGGATGTAGTGGAGGCATGATCCATACATAGCTTTAAGAAGAATATGATAAAGCTCTTGGAACAGGGAGAGAGCGGACCTAGTAGCGACTGGTGAAGAGGCTGGACCAGGAGCTGTGAATCGACCCCTGCAACCACAAATAGTGAGTACATATGTAGGTCGCTGTTTTACATTCTTCATCAGGTTTTTTGGAGTTTATTTTTTTTTATTTTACCTTCCATTACTCTCATAATCCATGTGACTATTTTACTTGTATTTTGCCATAGACTTTTTTAAAAGTAGAAGTATGATATAGTTATTGTATATAATCAAAGATAGTAAAATAAAAAATAATATTTTTTAATTTATTTTTGTCTTCTACAGAGCTAAATTAACACCACCATCGTGGGGAAGATCCCGGAGGTACATAAAAACCTTTTAGTTAATCCGTGGAAAATTTAGATGTCCAACTGTGTGGAAATGTGACATCAAAAAATCTGTAGTTGTTATTTTGCTTTGATTTACATGTGATCTTTTGGGCACCTGGAGTTCAGGTGTCAAGACGATCACGGTGTGCAGGTGTTCGCTAGTTCCTGGTGACCTGGTGTTCAGGTGTCCAGACGATCATGGTGTGCAGGTGTTCGCTAGTTCCCGGTGACCTGGAGTTCAGGTGTCCAGACGATCACGGTGTGCAGGTGTTCGCTAGTTCCCGGTGACCTGAAGTTCAGGTGTCTAGACGATCACGGTGTGCAGGTGTTCGCTAGTTCCTGGTGTTTAGGTGTCCAGACGATCATGGTGTGCAGGTGTTCGCTAGTTCCCGGTGACCTGGTGTTCAGGTGTCCAGACGATCACGGTGTGCAGGTGTTCGCTAGTTCCCGGTGACCTGGTGTTCAGGTGTCCAGACGATCACGGTGTGCAGGTGTTCGCTAGTTCCTGGTGTTCAGGTGTCCACAGATTCCCGGTTTCAGGTGTTAGTCAGCTCCTGGTGTTCTGAAGTGTAGAAATATATTTATTACTGGAGATAATTTATTTAGAATTCCGAAGCATTCAAGGTCTCTTAAAGTTAGAGTTTTGGATATCATGTGTAGATGTTTGGGTATATGTTGTTATCTTGAGAGCTGGAGAAGAGGGTGACACACCTGGTTATCCTTGCTGCTTCCTTTACAGTCAGCTGTAACATAAAGGTTTTATCAAGTACTCATTAAAGCAACATTGCGCTCAGAGAGAGCTTTATTACATGATGATAAACATCTCCATGAGGGAAACGATATCTTAATAAAACACTTCTGGTTCACAAAGAAGTGTCATTAGAATGCGTGTGTATATAAGTATGAACCTTCCTTTTTCATATCTTTAAGCAATTTCGACCAATGCTAAAAGCATTTTCAGGAACTGAAAGAAATTGAATGAGAGGAAGTTTCATATAAACAAGAAAGTCACAAGACTTGTGGTTGAGCAGAGACTTGTGACTTCCAGACTAAGGTAGAAATTGAGACAGGTTTCGATCGTCTTTCTGTGACACTCAAGTTGGGTCCTCGTACAATCAGAAACAACTAAAGAATTTTGTGCATTTACCTATTTTTTTATGTATACCTCATAGAGTCATCTTCCCATTTAATATAATTATTTTTATGGCTATTGACAAATTAAAAACTCACGAAATCGTAATAACACGATTACAAACAAACCACTGAACGGGTGGGGTAAGATGTCTGTTGTTGCTGTTTAATTTCGTCCTACGTTACAAAAAAAATAATTCATGTTAAAAAATTACGTTTTCATTTTTACCCACGTTTCAAAGAAATCGTGATTTTTTTTTTAAGGAATTACAGTGTATAACTTTTAGTGTAAATAATTTGGTAGTTATAAATACTTTTACTTTAAAAACTGAATTTCAGTGATTTGTTAAGCAGGCACAAGACAGTCTTACAGTTTATATATTAACAACTTAACGGGTGGGGTTAGAACCCATGGCGAATGAGTCGTAAAAACTCCAGGCCATTGCGTAAGCCACTGGGCCAGCTGGCTACAGTAAGATTAATCTAATTTACAGACAATAGACATCTTACATATGCATTAAATTATTTTTCTAACATAACCATAACTTATTTGGAATATAACTAGAATTCTTCTAGTATACAGTATAAGATATCGGCAGGAAATATATTTTAAATAACGGCCTTAGAGTATTGTTGATCATCTCACCTGTTTAGACAGGAACAATAAGAATTCCTTGTTTAGTTCTGGTACTAGAACTACCACCTACAATGCCAGATCCCCTGTGGCGTCCACGGAGGTCTGCGAAGATAAAATAAATATTAGTTATACTTGAACATTATTAAGTAGTCCACTTGATTTAGACCTTACTAGTGAAGTACAGGTCGATACGAGACGTTCTGCTCATGTGAGGAAAACATTCCTTACTGGACAACATTATATTGGAACACCGATGCGCAGTGCGTCTTCATTACTGACAACATTGCGCTATATGAATCCAGTGTCGCTTATTTTATCACACAGTTAGGTAATGAAAAATGAAAGGAAGTTAAAAGAAATAAATGTACTTCAGATAAATGCTAGAAGTTGATACTGTGGTCCGTCAGCCCTCAGATTTCCACTCCAGTGTTCTACCAGTGTGCAGAACAGTACTAGAATGATCAGCAAGATATATGAATTTACTTATTTAGCAAAATTGGATGCATCACCAGTGTAATCATTAAGCTCTGCTCATTGATTACACCTCCGTAGTTCCACCATTTACATTAAAATTGTTATGTTCCTTTGCTTAAGTTCTCCGAAGTTATTGACCTCCGCCTGACCACTGTGTAGAAGGGTTAGTTTCTGCTCATCAGTTCCCTGGGTAAGGCACACATTGGTACGTCTCTAATTCTAGCTTTGTTTTTGTTTTTACCATTTTTATTTGTAACTGTTACTAGTTTCTGTCTTCTGTATTTGTATAAGTGCTGTTGTTTTACGTTTTTGTAAATTATAATGACGGAAATTGATTCATCATACGTTGATAAAATTTACAGCCACGGAGGGTGGAAATCTTAAGCTCAAGTACTTTCACACTTCTAATTGCGTCATCAGGAACTGTGCAATATTGCAAAGGCAGCAACAGGAGAAATTAGGGAAATTTTTTTCAGAGTATGGTAGCGTGATTGGCAGTCGCGAGTATCTCACCCTGAATGAGGGAGGCCCAGCCGAATGCTGACCACCCACCGGTCCCTCCACACCCCACCCGATATGGAGTCGGGTGGGCTTGGCCTTACAGTTTGAGGAACAGCATGAAGTAGAGTAACTAGAAGATAGTTAATAGCCATCCCTAAGCTTCTAACCTCTGGGAACAGGTCATGTGACGTAAGAAGTTACATTACAATACTGGATCATCCACATACAGAATGTTGTGTACAACCTTCTAACTAATGAAATAGAAGGAATGAATGCCCTCATTTTGTCAACAGACAATACCTAATGTCCCAGAACCTAGAATATTTAGGAAATACTGTGTCGGTTAATATGCCTGTATGATCTCTCCTATTCAGGTTTTTCTTTCATATAATAACTAGGCAATTCCTGAAATTTTCTTTCTAACGCTACTATTTTCATTATTATTATCATTATTATATTACTAACAACCTAATTCAGTAAACCACTAAACTAGTTGTAATCACCATGTTGCAATCAACTATGTGTACCTCATGCCGCTGTATCTAGACGCGTTAGGCCCTCAATAGGTCACTCTGTATACCTCTTTTAGGCTATCCTAGGATGATCGCACATGTGCCCCCCATACCTAAACAAACTACCATGACTACTTCTTTACTAATGATGTTGTATCACTCAGGTTGCAGTCTATATTGCAGCACACCACCTAGACCACACCACCTAGACCACACCACCTAGCATTACGATACCTGTATGCAGTAGTAGCTGGGTTATACACTATGCCGACGGTCACGGCAGACCTAACATGTTATATACGGACATTCGCGACGGACTTAACAGGATGTTATATATTATATCGACGTTCAGGACGGGCGTATCATGATGTTCAGTTTGCAGACTCTTGTCAAACATAACCAGAACATCACGAGACCCCCGGCATAATGAGCAATCCTGCACTTTTGTGTAACATTGTTGTTTAGCTATTGAGTTTGTACAGCCCATTATTTAAGTTATATACGGCATTCCTATCATGTTTCAAAAGAGAGGACTCAGATATGTTCTATCCATGATGGAACTGTTGGGTATAATGATCTGGGCAGCAGCCGACCCCAATGGGTGATTACAAGAACTGACACGGTTTAAGATTGCATTCGACACCTGGCCCGTCGCGATTGAGTACAGATTATCCCAACACCACTATCTAATCCCTAACAGCCGGGATTAGATGCTGCGATCCATTCTCCCGCCTCGGGATATCCTTAAAATTAGCCTTGAGTTTACCGCTACCACAAGTGTCCTCGGATCATGAACAGCACCTAGCTCTGCTGGGTGCATGATTCTTGTAGGATCGCTAGTTAAGTGGTTAAGGCGATATGAACATTGTTCTGTCTTTTGAGGCGGGAAAATATGTCGCAGGCCGAATAGGTAAAACTTGCGATTTTGGTTCCTTTGGTACAAAATTATTAATTTTCACATTAACATAAATGGAAAAAATATATCTTTAAACGTATAAGAGAAAGGACTTAATTTTGTATGAGTTCCTACTAATTGACCAATTTTACCCATTGGGCACGACACACACACACACACACACATACACACACACATACATACATAGGTTTCATACATACATAGTTTCAGAGAGGGAACACAGATACAAGGGGACACAACTGGAAGCTGAAGACTCAGATGAGTCAAAGGGATGTCAGGAAACACTTCTTCAGCCACAGAGTAGTCAGGAAGTGGAATGGACTAGAGAAAGATATAGTGGAGGCAGGAACCATACATAGTTTTAAGACAAGGTATGATAAAGCTCATGGAGCAGGGAGAGCAGAGACCCAGTAGCAGACAGCGAAGAGGCGGGGCCAGGAGCTGAGACTCGACCCCTGCAACCACAATTAGGTGAATTAGGTGAGTACATACATATATATATATATCTCAAAATGCTGAGAAGGTTGTATCAAGCAAGTCCATGGTTGAGAGGAATATAATAGAATCATGTTTCATTAAAAGCAGTTTTGAAAATAATATGAATATTTCTTTTGGTTTATATAAATTGGATTCATTTATAATTAATAAAATTTGGGAAGAATTTAATGATAAATTGGACTAATCTTAATTCTTGGGAAGAGTTTCAGGTCCTTTCTTATGTTCCTCTTCACAGAGTCGTGAGATGTTACGCTACTGTGAGGTGTAGTCTTTGTTAGTGTGATGTGACTGTGAGGTGTAGTCTCGCCCCTTATATAAGCCTTCTTGTCATGTTTCCTGTTATAGTTCCTTGATAATGTGAGTAGTCACGAAAGCGCTTGGAATTCTTCTATTTTTTCATAGTGGTTGTCTTGCATATATATATATATATATATATATATATATATATATATATATATATATATATATATATATATATATATATGTTGGTGAGGGAAATGGTAATACTTACTGGAGAGAGCTCTTGATCCTTGGCTTTCCACACTGCTGACATCACTCGTGCCTGTGAAGCCTCCTTCGAAACCTTTGTTCATCCCAGCATACTCTGTGAATGAAACCAAGGTTTCTGTTTTATGCAGATTGTAATGAAAATGTATAGGTTATATATATATATATATTATTATTATTATTATTATTATTATTATTATTATTATTATTATTATTATTATTAGTGTGTATGTATGAATATATTCTTGGTTTTAATTATCGTTGCTAAAAATAATTAATTTCTCAACGTTTCGTAACACTTACTTTCCCAAACTTCAGCACAAAAATAATGAATTACAACTTACCACCAGCTCCAGAAGTTCCTGCTCCTTGTGGAAGATCTAAAACAGTCTCTGACTTGGAGCCAAATGTTCCTTCTCCGGTCAGAAGACCCAACACCTCTGAAGGATTAAGAAGATATTGAATTCTACATGTGTTGAAAATTATGCTTTTACTTAAATTATATAAAACTATCACTTACAAATATAAATGCTAGAGTAAGAAGGTGCTTTCGTGTATTCAAACAAATTTCAAACGATCAAAAAGACTCCAAAAGGTTATAATCATAACCGTGACTTTTAAAAGAGGTAAGCCAGCGGAAGTCCTCGGTCAGATGACCAAAAACTCCAGCCGTGGGTCATTGTATGACTAATGATTACATCAAACTCCTCCTGATCTTTAACAATTCTTCTTTGTATTTTACTGAGGAAGCCACAGGATGGCGAAACGTTTTCAAACTATACCTTTAAACCTTTAATAATAGATGGGAATTGATGAATAGCCATCTAACTGAAAACAAGGCGTCAGTAAACACTGCAGTGCTTCCTAAATAAAACAAAAATGTTAGTATCAATTAAAAAACTTACGAGCTCTGCTCTCGCCTGGTCCTTCGTCTCCCATCTTGGATTTCAGTGCACTGTCGACGAAAGTGTCGCCTTGACCGTAGGCGATGAAGTCTGTGAATGACAAGTTAAAACATGACCAACTAGGTTCAAACTAACTTCTTGAATAATATTTAATAACCAGTGACAATCACATCTTGATTTCTCAATACTTTTTAAGTGCAAAAAATTATTGCATGTGTAAGACGGAGATGAGCACAAAAAACAAACTATTAATGAATAAGATGCAGACATACGTGCTCGTGAAAGTTTATGGTTAAAATCCTCATTCCTCCATGAACAATCTGCCTTATTTTAATACGTGAAATTCTGTGAACCTAACGCGGCATAAGGCGGATGTACAGATGAATACAGAAATTGTTATATTATGATCAAGTAAAACATAAATGATTGAGGATGAGGAATATTGCGGATGGTTTTCTTACCAGAGCGTGCAGGTTCAGGGTCGACAACAATGATGTCTGGCTTAGGATGACCAGCGGCCAGTGTCCAGACAGCGGCAAGAAACACCACACTCAGCTACTCCGGCACAACACACATAAATGAAGTCATTAACATTAAGATTTACAATGAGGTGGTTGGAACAATTCTCAACTATATCACAAATTTAAACTCTGTTGTAGACATGTTGCCATGTTTTCCAGTTTGTGGGATGATGCATATTCAAGACATTTATGAACAACTAAGTTAAGGTTCTCTCTAGTTGGATGTCCTGGCTCTAAGTGAAACAAAGCTGAAGGGGGTAGATGAGTTTCAGTGGGGAGAAATAAATGGGATTAAGTCAGGAGTATCTGAGAGAGTTAGAGCTAAGGAAGGGGTAGCAATAATGTTGAAGGATCAGTTATGGAAGGAGAAGATGGAATATAAATGTATAAATTCAAGGATTATGTGGATCAAAATAAGGGTCGAATGCACCTGGAGAAGAGAGGAGTGTAGAGGAGAGAGAGAGATTTTGGGAGATGTTAAGCGAATGTATAGGAACTTTTGAACCAAGCGAGAGAGTAATTGTGGTAGGGGACCTAAATGCTAAAGTAGGAGAAACATGTAGAGAGGGTGTGGTAGGTAAGTTTGGGGTGCAAGGTGTAAATGATAATGGGAGCCCTTTGATTGAACTTTGTATAGAAAGGGGTTTAGTTGTAGGTAATACATATTTTAAGAAAAAGAAGATAAATAAGTATACAAGATATGATGTAGGGAGTAATGACAGTTTGTTGGACTACGTATTGGTAGATAAGACTGTTGGGTAGACTTCAGGATGTACATGTTTATAGAGGGGCCACATATATATCAGATCACTTTTTAGTTGTAGATACAGTGAGAGTAAAAGGTAGATGGGATACAAGGAAAATAGAAGCAGCAAGAGAGGTGAACGTTTATAAACTAAATGAGGAGGCAGTTAATGTGAGATATAAACAACTTTTGGAGGATAGATGGGCTAATGAGAGTATAGGCAATGGGGTCGAAGATGTATGGGGTAGGTTTAAGAATACAGTGTTAGAGTGTTCAGCAGAAGTTTGTGGTTACAGGAAAGTGGGTGAGAGAGGGAAGAAGAGCGATTGGTGGAATGATGATGTAAAGAGAGTAGTAAGGGAGAAAAAGGTTAGCAAGGAGGGAAGAGTATATGGAGAGAAAAAGGTTAAGAGAGTGGTGAAGCAATGCAAAAAGAGAGGAAACGAGAGAGTGGGTGAGATGTTATCAACAAATTTTGTTGAAAATAAGAAAAAGTTTTGGAGTGAGATTAATAAGTTGAGGAAACTTATGGAACGAATGGATTTGACAGTTAAAAATAGGAAAGGAGAATTATTAAATGGAGAGTTAGAGGTACCGGGAAGATAAAGGGAATATTTCGAGGAATTGTTAAATGATGATGAAGATAGGGAAGCTGTGATTTCGTGTAATGGGCAAGGAGGAATAACATCTTGTAGGAGTGAGGAAGAGCCAATTGTGAGTGTGAAGGAAGTTCGTGAGGCAGTGGGTAGAATGAAAGGGTTTAAGGCAGTTGGAATTGATGGGATAAAGATAGAAATGTTAAAAGCAGGTGGGATATAGTTTTGGAGTGGTTGGTGCTATTATTTAATTAATGTATGGAAGAGGGTAAAGTACCTAGGGATTGGCAGAGAGTGTGCATAGTTCCTTTGTATACAGGCAAAGGGGACAAAATAAAGTACAAAAAATTATGAGGGAATAAGTCTGTTGAGCATACCTGGTAAAGTGTATGGTTGAGTTATTATTGAAAGAATTATGAGTAAGACGGAGAGCAGGATAGCAGATGAACAAGGAGGCTTTAGGAAAGGTAGGAGGTGTTTAGACCAAGTGTTTACAGTGAAACATAGGTGAACAGTGTTTAGATAAGGGTAAAGAGGTTTTTGTGACATTTATATATTTGGAAAAGGCGTATGACAGGGTGAATAGGGAAGCAATGTGGCAGATGTTGCAGGTGTATAGAATATTAGGTAGGTTACTGAAAGCAGTGAAGAGTTTTTACGAGGACAGTGAGGCTCAGGTTAGAGTGTGTAGGAGAGAGGGAGATTATTTTCCAGTAAAAGTAGCCCTTAGACAAGGATGTGTGATGTCACCATGGTTGTTTAATATATTTATAGATGGGGTTGTAAGGGAAGGGAATGCACGGGTGTTGGCAAGAGGTGTGGGGTTAAAAGATAAAGAATTTAACACAAAGTGGGAGTTGTCATAGTTGCTTTTTGCTGATGACAATGTGCTTTTGGGAGATTCTGAAGAGAAGTTGCAAAGGTTGGTGGATGAGTTTGGTAGGGTAGGTAAAAGAAGGAAATTAAAAGTGAATATAGGAAAGAATAAGGTGTTGAGGATAAACAAATTAGGTGACGAAAGATTGGAATTCAGATTGGAGAGAGCGTATGGAGGAGGTGAATGTATTCAGATACTTAGGAGTATATGTGTCAATAGATGGGTCTATGAAGGATGAGGTGAATTATAGAATTGATGAGGGGAAAAGGGTGAGTGGTGCACTTAGGAGTCTGTGGAGACAAATAAATTTGTCCGTGAAAGCAAAGAGGGGAATGTATAAGAGTATAGTTATACCAACTCTGTTATATGGGTGTGAAGCATGGGTGGTGAATGTTGCAACAAGAGGATGTCTGAGGGCAATGTGTGGTGTGAATATAATGCAGAGAATTCGTAGTTTGAAAATTAGGAGGAGGTGTGGGATTACCAAAACTATTATCCAGAGAGGCTGAGGAGGGGTTGTTGAGGTGGTTCGGACATGTAGAGAGGCTGGAAGGAAATATAATGACTTGGAGAGTATATAAATCTGTAGCGGAGGGAAGGCGGGGTAGGGGTCGGCCTATGAGAGGTTGGAGGGAGAGGGTAAAGGTGGTTTTGTGTGCGAGGGGCTTGGACTTCCAGCAAGCATGCGTGAGCGTATTTGATAGGAGTGTATGGAGACAAATGGTTTTTAGGAATTGACGTGCTGTTGGAGTGTGAGCAAGGTAACATTTATGAAGGGATTCAGGAAAACCGGCAGGCCGGACTTGATTCCTGGAGATGGGAAGTACAGTGCCGGCACTCTGAAGGAGGGGTGTTAATGTTGCAGTTTTATAACTGTAGTGTAACCACGAATCTGGCAAGACAGTGATGGAGCGAATGAATGATATATATATGTATATATATATATATATATTTATAGGTAGTATTTATAGGTAGTATATATATATATTTATAGGTAGTAGGTTGGTAGACAGCAACCACTCAGGGAGGTACTACCATCCTGCCAGGTGACTGTGAAACAGAAACCTGAAACTGTTTTACATGATGGTAGGATTGCTGGTGTCTTTTTTCTGTCTCATAAACATGCAAGATTTCAGGTACGTCTTGCTACTTCTACTTACACTTAGGTCACACTACGCAAACATGTACACGTTTATTGTATACACACTCATCTGAGTTTTCTTTGATTTTATCTTAATAGTTCTTGTTCTTATTGCTTTTCCCTTTCATATCCATGGGGAAGTGGAATAAGAATCTTTCCTCCGTAAGCCATGCGTGTTGTAAAAGTCAACTAAAATGCCGGGAACAATGGGCTAGTAACCCCTTTTCCTGTATAGCTTACTAAAAAGAAGAAGAAGAAAATCGTCAAAGTGGGATGTTTGAATGTGCGTGGATGTTGTGCGAATGATAAGAAAGAGATGATTGTAGATGTTATGAATGAAAAGAAGCTGGATGTCCTGGCTTTAAGTGAGACAAAGCTGAAGGGGTAGGAGAGTTTCAGTGGGGAGAAATAAATGGGATTAGATCAGGGTTTCAAATAGAGTTAGAGCTAAAGAAGGAGTGGCAATAATGTTGAATAATCAGTTATGGCAGGTAAAGAAGGAATATAAATGTATAAATTCAAGGATTATGTGGAGTAAAATAAAGGTTGGATGTGAAAAGTGGGTTATAGTAAGTGTTTATGCACCTGGAGAAGAGAGAAGTGTAGAAGAGAGAGAAAATTTTGGGAAATGTTGAGTGAGTGTGTGGGGAGTTTTGAACCAAGTGAGAGAGTAATTGTGGTTAGGGATCTTAATGCTAAAGTGGGTAAAAATGTTGTGGATGGAGTAGTAGGTAAATTTGGGGTGCCAGGGGTAAATGTAAATGGGGAGCCATTAATTGAGCTATGTGTAGAAAGAGGTTTGGTAATAAGTAATATTTTATGAAAAAGAGGATAAATAAATATACAAGGTATGATATAGCACGTAAGGAAAGTAGTTTGTTGGATTATGTATTGGTGGATAAAAGGTTGATGAGTAGGCTTCAGGATGTACATGTTTATAGAGGGCAACGGATATATCAGATCATTATTTGGTTGTAGCTACAGTTAGAGTAAAAGGTAGATGGGACAAAAAGAAAATGGCAACAGCAAGTAAGAGAGGGTAAAGTGTATAAACTAAGGGAGGAGGAAGTTAGGGTGAGATATAAGCAACTATTGGCAGAAAGGTGGGCTAGTGCAAGTATGAGTAGTGGGGGTTGAAGAGAGTTGGGATAGTTTTAAAAATGCAGTATTAGAATGTGGGGCAGAAGTTTGTGGTTATAGGAGGGTGGGTGCAGGAGGAAAGAGGAGTGAGTGGTGGAATGAAGAAGTAAAGGGTGTGATAAAAGAGAAAAAGGTAGCTTATGAGAGGTTTTTACAAAACAGAAGTGTTAGTAGAAGAGCAGAGTATATGGAGAGTAAAAGAAAGGTGAAGAGAGTGGTGAGAGAGTGCAAAAGAAGAGCGGATGAAAGAATGGGAGAGGATCTGTCAAGAAATTTTGCTGAAAACAAAAAAAAATTTTGGAGTGAGATAAACAAGGTAAGAAAGCCTAGGGAACGAATGGATTTGTCAGTTAAAAACAGAGTAGGGGAGTTAGTAGATGGGGAGCTGGAGGTATTGGGTAGATGGCGGGAATATTTTGAGGAACTTTTAAATGTCGATGAAAAGAGGGAGGCGATAATTTCATGTACTGGCCAGGGAGGTACAACATCGTTTAGGAGTGAAGAAGAGCAGGATGTGAGTGTGGGGGAGGTGCGTGAGGCATTACGGCATTACGGAATCATGACAGAAATGTTAAAAGCAGGGGGGGATATAGTGCTGGAGTGGTTGGTATTTTTGTTTAATAAATGTATGAAAGAGGGGAAGGTACCTAGGGATTGGCAGCGAGCATGTATAGTTTCTTTATATAAAGGAAGGGGATAAAGAGAGTGTAAAAATTATAGGGGAATAAGTTTACTGAGTATACCAGGTAAAGTGTATGGCAGGGTTATTATTGAAAGAATTAGAGGTAAGACAGAGAGTAGGATTGCAGATGAGCAAGGAGGCTTTAGAGTGGGTAGGGGATGTGTAGATCAAGTGTTTACAGTGAAGCATATATGTGAACAGTATTTAGATAAAGGTAGAGAAGTTTTTATTGCATTTATGGATTTAGAAAAGGCATATGATAGAGTGGATAGAGGGAGCAATGTGGCAAATGTTGCAAGTGTATGGAATAGGTAGTAAGTTACTGAAGGCTGTAAAGAGTTTTTATGAGGATAGTGAGGCTCAGGTTAGGGTGTGTAAGAGAGAGGGAGATTACTTCCGGTAAAAGTAGGTCTTAGACAGGGTTGTGTAATGTCACCATGGTTGTTTAATATATTTATAGATGGGGTTGTAAAAAGTAAATGCTAGGGTGTTGGGGAGAGGGGTGGGATTAAATTATGGAGAATTAAATGCAAAATGGGAGTTGACACAGTTACTTTTTGCTGATGATACTGTGCTTATGGGAGATTCTAAAGAAAAGTTGCAAAGGTTAGTGGACGAGTTTGGGAGAGTGTGTAAAGGTAGAAAGTTAAAAGTGAACATAGATAAGAGTAAGGTGATGAGGGTATCAAACGATTTAAATAAAGAAAAATGGATATCACATTGGAGAGAGGATTATGGAAGAAGTAAATGTTTTCAGATATTTGGGAGTTGATGTGTCAGCAGATGGGTTTATGAAGGATGAGGTTAACCATAGAATTGATGAAGGAAAAAGGTGAGTGGTGCATTGAGGTATCTGTGGAGACAAAAACGTTATCCATGGAGGCAAAGAAGGGAATGTACGAAAGTATAGTGGTACCAACACTCTTATATGGGTGTGAAGCATGGGTTGCAAATGCTGCAGCGAGGAGGAGGCTGGAGGCAGTGGAGATGTCCTGTCTAAGGGCAATGTGTGGTGTAAATATTATGCAGAAAATTCGGAATGTGGAAATTAGGAGAAGGTGTGGAGTTACTAAAAGTATTTGTCAGAGGGCTGAAGAGGGGTTGTTGAGGTGGTTTGGTCATTTAGAGAGAATGGATCAAAGTAGAATGACTTGGAGAGCGTATAAATCTGTAGGGAAGGAAGGCGGGGTAGGGGTCGTCCTAGAAAAGGTTGGAGGGAAGGGGTAAAGGAGGTTTTGTGGGCGAGGGGCTTGGACTTCCAGCAAGCATGTGTGAGCGTGTTAGATAGGAGTGAATGGAGACGAATGGTTTTGGGACATGACGATCTGTTGGAGTGTGAGCAGGGTAACATTGTGTGAAGGGATTCAGGAAACCAGTTAATTGATTTAGTTGGACTTGAGTCCTGGAAATGGGAAGTACAATGCCTGCACTTTAAAGGAGGGTCTGAGATAGTGACAGCTGGGAGGGACTATTCTCAGCTGTAGTATCTGAGCTCCTCTGCAAAGACAGTGATTATGTATGAGTGTGGTGAAAGTGTTGAATGATGATGAAAGTTTTTCTTTTTGGGGATTTTCTTTCTTTTGGGTCACCCTGCCTCGGTGGGAGACGGCCGACTTATTGAAAAAAAAATAATATATATAATATATATATATATATATATATATATATATATATATATATATATATATATATATATATATATATATATATATATCTACATACAACCATCTGTTATTCTGATATGAAACTTTAAAAAAATACTTTGGAAAAAAAAAAGTGCTTCAAGACTAAATTTTGAGGCTTGAATTTTTCCCAGTTAAGACTTGCATAGAGATGCTTCCTTTTAACCAACTGAAATCTTAAGACTTGACAACTTACCATGATGGCTGTTTTCGGGGTGGACCTCGGTGTTAGCGCCGGGAGAGAACACCAGATGACCAAGTAAGAGAGTGAAACCCATTATATAGGCTGACAAGTTCATTATCGTCAAGGACTAACACTTTAAACAATGTATAAATATAAGCAATCTTCCATAATATTTTTGATACACAGAAAATACACTCATTAAACGAAATATGAGATCATAGGATTTTTTATTTCTTCAAGGTTATATTGTTTATTTAGGTCTCGTTCAATGATATTACATAGTAAGTTATGTGATTTCAACCAGTAATATATAATTCCTTTATTTTTACGTAGGCAAATGTACAAGCGTCTTATTCTCTTCCATAAGTATGTTAATAAAAATAAATCCACGTTAAAATGAATGCATAAGATAAAGAACAAATAATGGAAACAATTTGTCAATTTAGATGCTTCGTGGCATACCTCATTATTAATATTTAACATTATGATTTATGTGTGATATTGTCACCTTCTGGGATCACAGTAATGTCATTATCACAACCGAGAGGATAATGATAATTGAAGCCTCACAACAATGAATGCCATGCCAATGATGATCTTTAAGTTACACCTTTACTCTTGGCTGGAATACTGATGTATACATGTACTAACTACCTCGTTCAAGGCTGGCGAAATTGTAAAAATAGTGAACGTACAGAGAACCTTCACTGCGCATATAAGTTCAATCAAGCACCTTAATTACTGGGAACCCTTAAAAAGTTCCTTGACCTGTACTCCTTGGAATTCAGGCGAGATACCACTACCACTACTTGTTGACCAGAGCTTTGGTAAGATGGGGGAGGAAGAAGGATATGTAAGGATGGAAATATGGAAAAAAATGGGGGGGTTGATGTGGAGGAAGGATAAAAAAGGTAAGTGGCCCAACCACTTTGGTGCATGATATATATGTGTATAGTGGTATATCAAGTTAATATATCATAGAGGGCATAACATTTACCCAACAGTGTCACACAGGTATAACAAAGTTATAATGGCATGACTCTGCATCGGCAAAGGGTATATATACTAAGTGCAAATTTTTTTTTAATTATTGCTGGACTTAAATTCAAGGACGATAGCAGGGCGAGTGATGGTTATAAGAACTGCTATCTAGAGATACTGGCTGGCTCGCTTTGCGAAGGTGGTGTCCAACATTTGTATAATTAACACTTGTATAATTAACATTTGTATAATTAACATAATTAAATGTAATGGCTGGGAAGTAAAAACAGAAATCACCAGAACTTGGGCTAGAAGTGATATTAATAGACATAAAAAGGTTCTGGTGTTACCCAGTCATCTGGATCTTCTGGAAGGTCACTCAAAATCTTGGGTCTTTGAAAATCCTCCTTATGTATAAATCTTCTCACTCGCTGGTGGAGGGTCATCCTTTGAGTTCTATGAGGAGCTGCATTAATACCGTAGTCTGTGGTATTGGCAAAATAGGTAGGATGTTCTCTGTCTGGGAGATACAAGTCTTGCATGGAATATAGTTGTCTCTTCTTCAACTGATCAAGCCGAACAGTCATTGCAACAATGTCTTGTTGAACGTGTAGATCAGCCATTCGAATTCTATCTCTTCTCCTTGTGTCTGTAATAAAACGGAGTGCTCTGTTCTCTACTCTTTGTAGTTAAAGTATATTGGTTTTAGTTGTTAATGACAAAGGCACACATGGATATTCAAGTAAGGGTCTTATCATCATCTTATACAGGTGCTTTTTCACGTGTGATGGAGCTGATTTAACCTGAATAGAGTGGCAAGTCGAGCTTTGGCTACATTTATCTTTTTGGTGACATGGGAAGAGGAGTGAAGTAGCCTGTCTATCCCATAACCCAGTATCTTGTTAGGATTATGAATGGCTATAGGTATATCTCTGATGGAGATACCCCTCTATCTTCAATGGTGGAGGAAAAATAACCAATTGCACTGATAAGGACTTTGTCTGGGTTAGTAGTAATGCACCATTTCCTCTCCCAGTTCGCTGTTCTACGTAGTTCTGTATTCATTTTTTCTATGACCTTCTCGTACTTATATTTACCTGTGACAGGGGTGGACGAAACTACATGAATTACATCATCAGCAAATTGGGTAATAATTGTATCATTATACTCAGGTTGAGGTAAATCATTGACATAAATATTGAATAATATCGGGCTAAGACATGAGCCCTGAGGTACACCAGCTGTCGGTGTAAACGGTGCAGCTGACTTACCACTAAAGAAAGGGAAAAAATTTCTATTGGCGAGATAGATATATCATAATTTACACCTGGAAAATCCTAGGACTGGTCCTAAATCTGCACACAGAAAACACTCCCTATAAAAGCAAAAGGCGCAGCAGACAGTGCAATGTGCTCCCAATGAAAAGCAGGGGTGCCATGAGTACACTGAGAGACAATACGAAAAAAAAAATATTAAACAGCCTCTAATCATATGTAAAGAGAATTGCAAATAAACCTCCAGCTGTCTTCAGGAGGAAACTGGACAGACTCCTAAAATCAATTCCTGACCAACCGGGGGGTAAGGAATTGATTTTAGGAGCATGCGGCCAGCAGTAAGAGCCTGATTGATCAGGCCCTGATCCACCGGGATATCTGGTCATGAATTGGGCGGCTGAGACGTTGACCTTCAGAACATTCTCCAGATAGACTCCAGGTATTATAGATATATTGATTTATAACCCACTACGGCCATACAGTGGTGCAGGACAGGGGGTGTTGCTGGAGCAGAAAATAGCCAGGGGTGGAGAGTATAACTGAGGTTGAGTTAGAATGGGCTGTGAGCAGTGCTAAAGGAAGTATTATCAAAGTTTGTTTAATAAATCTGTTGCTGTCTAAAAGTTAGAGTGAGTCTGTGTCAAAGATGAAGCCGTTCAGTGGTGAACACTACACAAGGAAAAAGTATGGTAAGTGATGCAATACTAATGCTAGAGCTGCAGTACAACGATCTTTATCCACAGTACTCAAGTAGTCCTGTCAAACCAATATTTTCAATTTTATAGGAAAAACAATTTAAGTAAATATTCATTATATAAACCATTTGTTATAGCATATCCCACTGTACTATGAAATTTTTCTTCAAAAACAAAGTGGTAGGCCAGTGGAATAAGTTAAAAGTGGTAGTATTAAGTGCTACAACTACTGGAAATTTAATTTATTTTTAAACACACTGGCCGTCTCCCACCAAGGCAGGGTGACCCGAGCAAAAAAGACTTTCACCATCATTCACACTACCACTGTCTTGCCAGAGGTGCACAGATACGATAGTCCACCATAGTTATGCCCCAGTAGTTGCAAATAGGTAATTGCATTTATTCATTCCACTCACTGGCAGCTTTATATTCAGTAATAACACCTGCTCACCGAGGGGACCCAGGCTCAATCCTGGAGCAAATGTTAAAATTAGGCAGTCCCATGGCACAGTTGGCAGTATTCACTCAGCTCATATATCAGGTGTCCTTGGTTCAATCCCCGGCATGGGTGGAAACATTGGGCATGTTTCCGTACACTTGCTCTCTCTATTCACCTAGCACTAAGTAGGTACCTGGGTGTTAGTCGACTGGTGTGGGTCGCATCATGGGGGACATGATTGAAGGACCACAATGGCACAGTCCTCGATGATGCATCGACTTTCTTGGGTTATCCTGGGTGGCTAACCCTCCCTACCCTGGGTTATCCTGGGTGGCTAACCCTCCGTACCCTGAGTTATCCTGGGTGGCTAACCTTCCCTACCCTGGGTTATCCTGGGTGGATAACCCTCCCTATCCTGGGTGGATAACCCTCCCCACCCTGGGTGGATAACCCTCCCTATCCTGGGTGGATAACCCTCCCCACCCTGGGTGGATAACCCTCCCTACCCTGGGTGGATAACCCTACCTACCCTGGGTGGATAACCTTCCCTACCCTGGGTGGATAACCTTCCCTACCCTGGGTGGATAACCCTCCCTACCCTGGGTGGATAACCCTCCCTACCCTGGGTGGATAACCCTTCCTACCCTGGGTGGATAACCCTCCCTACCCTGGGTGGATAACCCTCCCTACCCTTGGGTGGATTACCCTCCCTACCCTAGATTATCCTTGGTGGGTGGCTAACCCTCCCTACCCTGAGTCATCCTGGGTGGCTAACACTACCTACCCTGGGTGGATAACCCTCCCTACCCTTGGGTGGATTACCCTCCCTACCCTAGATTATCCTTGGTGGGTGGCTAACCCTCCCTACCCTGAGTCATCCTGGGTGGCTAACACTACCTACCCTGGATGGATAACCCAGGATAACTGAGACACACGAAAACCAAGGGTTGACTGTATCATCATTATTTTTAAAGCTGGACTATCCACACAGTCAGACTCCAATATATAATTATTATAATATCACCTCAACTAAAATCAGTCCTTTCACTTAAAAAAATAATATTAGCTTTAAAATTTTTAAAAATAAACTTTTCAATTTGTAAAAATATTCTCATAAATTTGGTGGTGGTCTTGAGTGGATGTAGTTCTTGTTTGGTCACTACGAGTGATGGCGTCTCTGAAGGTCCTGAACGATGGCTTCAGTACAGGAGAGCATCAAGGTCGAAATCATATTCTTGGGTTTCCTGTACAAACTCTGGCTTTGTCTCCAAGTAGGCAGGTGGAGTTGTTTCTTGTACAGGTTGTGGTGGTATATCTGAGAAGAGAAGCCCATCAATGAAGGTCTGCTGTTCTCGCTGCTCTTCTGACTCAGCTGCGGCTCCAGTAGAAACTGTGAAGTTGTTTATGTAATAACTTACAAGAGAATCAAGGTCATCATTGCCAGTAGTAGTTTCCTGACTTGCGACCTTGTTAGTTTCCTCTGCAGTCTGTACTTGTGGCTCAGTTGTGGCAGTTGGCAGTTCCTTGTCACTGGTTGAATCTGCCTCACTTTCCATCACTGAATTCTCTCCTTCCTTCTTCATTCTTTTTTCTTCTGTTTCAGTTTTTTTATGTTCCTTGTTCATTTTGCTGTCTACTAATTTTTGTTTTTTTCGAGAAACTTCATCTAATAAAGGCTTTTTTCTCTTAGCATGACATTCATAAGTAGTTTTTCCAGAAGAATCAATCCATCTTATTCCTTGATAGGTATACTCAAAGTTATACCTGGCTCCCATTCTCTTGACGCCGATGCCAGAAGTACTTAACTGTTTTCCCAAGTCCATAGAATGAGCAAGAACCAGTCCTGTCTCTGCTTCATATTTTCTGTACAGTTCTTGGAATTCCATCCGGAAAACAAAATCTTGAGGTTCTTTGGAAATAAGAAAATTTTCCTTCAAGAAGCTTTCAAAGGTCTCTCTGCCTGCGTAGTTTTTTTCATATCCGAGGAACACCAGCATGTTCTCCTCATATTTCTTCATATTGAGGTCTTCCAGCTGGGGACTCTGGTGTTCCAGAATGTTCTTCTGGACTTCCCTCGAAGACCAGAAGATATTTACTTTTGTTATAGGAAGTTTCTAAGGTACTTCACCTTAGACTATTCACTTATAATATAGTTAGACACTCAAGGAGATCACTCCTTCAGTGTCTTAACTATATTACTTCTAGGTCTTAACTATATTATAGTACTTCAATGTCTTAATTATATTATATTACTTCAGGGTTATTTATTAGCAATGTAGTGAAGATAATAGTAAAGAAAACTAGAAGTGCTCTGGTTACTCCCGTGATGCAAGTGATGAAGGACACCATCCTGTAGTGATGACTGACAACTGTAGTGATGTTTAGCACTTAACAGTTTACTGTAGTGATTTTGAGAAAATAACAGTTTACTGTAGTGATTTTGAGAACATAACAGTTTACTGTAGTAATGTGAAGTACTGAATAGTTTACTGTAGTGATGTGAAGTACTGAATAGTTTACTGTAGTGATGTGGAGTACTGAATAGTTTACTGTAGTGATGTGGAGTACTGAATAGTTTACTGTAGTGATGTGGAATACTGAATAGTTTACTGTAGTGATGTGGAGTACTGAATAGTTTACTGTAGTGATGTGGAGTACTGAATAGTTTACTGTAGTGATGTGGAGTACCGAATAGTTTACTGTACTGATGTGGAGTACTGAATAGTTTACTGTAGTGATGTAGTATAGTGAATAGTTTACTGTAGTGATGTGGAGTACCGAATATTTTACTGAAGTGATGTGGAGTACTGAAAAGTTTAGTGATGTGGAGTACTGAAAAGTTTAGTGATGTGGAGTACTGAATAGTTTACTGTAGTGATGTGGAGAACCGAATAGTTTACTGTAGTGATGTGGAGTAGCGAATAGTTTACTGTAGTGATGTGGAGTAGCGAATAGTTTACTGTAGTGATGTGGAGTACCGAATAGTTTACTGTAGTGATGTGGAGTACTGAAAAGTTTAGTGATGTGGAGTACTGAATAGTTTACTGTAGTGATGTGGAGTACCAAATAGTTTACTGTAGTGATGTGGAGTACCGAATAATTTACTGTAGTGATGTGGAGTACTGAATAGTTTACTGTAGTGATGTGGAGTACTGAATAGTTTAGTGATGTGGAGTACCGAATAGTTTATTGTAGTGATGTGGAGTACCAAATAGTTTACTGTAGTGATGTGGAGTACCGAATAATTTACTGTAGTGATGTGGAGTACCGAATAGTTTACTGTAGTTATGTGGAGTACCAAATAGTTTACTGTAGTGATGTAGAGTACCGAATAGTTTACTGTAGTGATGTGGAGTACCAAATAGTTTACTGTAGTGATGTGGAGTACCGAATAGTTTACTGTAGTGATGTGGAGTACCGAATAGTTTACTGTAGTGATGTGGAGTACTGAATAGTTTACTGTAGTGATGTGGAATACCGAATAGTTTACTGTAGTGATGTGGAGTACCGAATAGTTTACTCTAGTGATGTGGAATACCGAATAGTTTACCTTAGTGATGTGGAGTACCGAATAGTTAAAAGACTCGGCAGGCGATGTAACATCCCCCCCAATGAAAAGCAGGGGTGCCACTAGCACGTTCAGAGACAACACAATAAGTGTCAGGGGCCCAAGACTGTTCAACTGCCTCCCAGCATACATCAGGGCTGTCTTAAAGCAGGCACTGGACAGGCACCTAAAGTCGGTACATGACCAGCCAGGCTGTGGTTCGTACGTCGGACTGCGTGTGGCCAGCAGTAACAGCCTTGTTGATCAGGCTCTGATCCAACATGAGGCCTGGTCACAGACCGGGTCGCAGGGGCGTTGACCCCTGGAACTCTCTCCAGGTATACTCCAGGTATTATGGTTATACCCAAGAGATATTATTCATTGTCAATATAGATTAAAGCTTTCGAGAAGTTGTGGTAAAGAGCTTTAACATACTGAGAAGATCTTGATGTTCAAAAGAGGGTGAAATACGAAGGAAAGCTCAAGCTAATAAATGTTCAATATTCATGCGAAATTACAGTGGCGGTGAGCAGAGGTTACGCTGTTTTTACGAACAGTGGTGTATTCAGATCCCAATTATTTATTTTTCATTAAGTCGATATACATTAGAAATTTTAAAAAGCTACAAAGGCTTGCATGCATATACTCAGGTTTTTGTGTGGCTGGGTTCGTGACAATAAAATATACAAGGATGATAAACAGCGAATGCCTGGACAAAGCAAGCTTAAATACATAAGTGAAAGACACGCTGAGTGTGGAAAGCTTAATTAGCTAATGAGGTTTTGCTTATTTGTCGTGTTTTCTTATGGTCAGTCGACGAATAATTGAGTTTAGTAAATAATTTGGCTGCACTGGTGTGGTAATACCTTCAAGTTGTGGAAAGAGACATGTACCTGGAGTATACCTGGAGAGGGTTTCGGGGGTGAACGCCCACGAGGTCCGGTCTGAGACCAGGCCTCCTAGTGGATCAGGGTCGGATCAACCAGGCTATTATCTAATGTCAGGTAGTGACTTTAGGTGTCTGTCCAGTGCCTTCTTGAAGACAGCCAGGGGTCTATTGATGATCCCCCTTATGTATGCTGGGAGGCAGTTGAACAGTCTTGGGCCCCTGACACTTGTTGTCTCTTAGCGTACTTTCTGTGCTTTTCATTGGGGGAATGCTACATCTCCTGCCGAGTCTTTTGCTTTAATAAGGAGTGATTTTCTTGTGAAAGATTTGTACTAATCCCTCTAGGATTTTCCAAGTGTATATTATCATGTATCTTTCTCGCCTGCGTTCCAGGGAATACAAATCAATGGACTTCAACCATTCCCAGTAATTTAGATGCTTTATCGTACTTATGTGTGCCATGAAAGTTCTCTGTACATTCTCCAGATCAGCAATTTCGCCTGTCTTGAAGGGGGCAGTTAATGTACAGCAGCATTCCACCCCGCCTAGAGAGAACAAGCGATCTGAGAGAATCGTCATGGGCTTGGCGTCCATAGTTCTGAAGGTTCTCATTATCCATCCTATTATTTTTCTAGCAGATGAGGTAGTACATTGGTGTGGTCTTTGAAGGTGAGATCCTCTGACATTATCACTCCCATGTCCTTCATATTAGTTTTTCGCCGTACTGTGTGGTTAGAATTTGTTTTATACCCTGATTCAGTTTTAATTTTCTCAAGTTTTCCATATCTGAGCAGTTGAAATTTCTCTTCATTGAACTTCATATTGTTTTCTGAGGCCCATTTAAAGATTTGGTTGATGTCTGCTTGAAGTCTTGCAGTGTCTTCGATGGAGGACACTGTCATGGCAATTCGGGTGTCATCCGCAGAGGAAGACGCGGAGCTATGACTTACATCTCTGTCCATGTCAGATAAGAGGATGAGGAACAGGATGGGAGCGAGTACTGTGCCTTGTGGAACAGAGCTTTTCACTGTAGCCGTCTTAGACTTTACTCTGTTTACTATTACTCTTTGTGTTGTATTTGTTAAGAAGTTATAGATCCATCTACCAACTTTCCTGTTGTTACTCTGTCACGCATTTTGTGCGCTATTACACCGTGGTCGCAATGTCGAAGGTTTTCGCAAAGTCTGTGTATATCCTCTAAAGCTGGGGCGGGGAACGCCCGGCCGGCGGGCCGTATAAGGCCCCCGAAATCAATTGGTCTGGCCCTGTCAAGGGAACTGCAGGCGGAACTCAAAATTCAATAAATGTAGGAGCTTTTTTCATGGCACCATAAATTTATATTAATCCTTTCCCCTACCGATTTACACTGCATAATGAAAAAAATACGAAACCTAAAATCCAAATAATTATGCAGAATTATGAAGATGCCTTTTAGCTTTTATTCTGATAAATTTTATAAAAACTGGGGGCCTTTGAAAAAATATACTGATTTTTTTTCGTGCGAGTAATTTTGCATGCGTTAATTAAATGTTTGATCAAATATATCAGCCTGATAATTTTGCATGGCCTGCGAATGATGTCATAAATATCCAAATGGCCCTTGGCAGATAAAGTTCCCCACCCATGCTTTAAAGCACCCAGGACCTTGTCATAGTGGTCCAGTAGCTGGGACAGGCTGGAGAGACCTTCTCTAAACCCATGCTGCCCTGGGTTGTGGAATTGATGGGTATCTGGATGGTTGGCGATCTTGGTTCTTAGGACCCTTTCAAAGATTTTTATGACATGGGATGTTAGCGCTATCGGTCTGTAGTTCTTTGCAATTGCTTTACTGTCACCTTTGTGGAGTGGGACTATGTCTGTTGGTTTTAGTGATTGTGGTATGATTCCTGTGTCTATGCTCCCTCTCCATAGAATGCTGAAGGCACGTGACAGGGCTTCTTGCTGTTCTTGATGAACACGGAGTTCCACGAGTCTGGGCCTGGGGCAGAGTGCATGTGCATGTCATTAATTGCCTTTTCAAACTCTTGTGGTGTTAGGATAATAACAGAATTTTTTGAAATGACCAAATTGGTTAATTGGGAATTTAGTATCTCACTCATATCCTTACTGTCATCTGTTTAGGTCCCATCTCGTCTAAGCAGGGGCCCAATACTGGATGTTGTTTTAGCCTTAGATTTGTCATAAGAGAAAAAGTATTTTGGGCTTCATATTCCATTATGGCTTTAAGTTCTTCCTATAAGATTCTCCTGTAAGATTCCTTAAGCTGAAGTTTGATATTTGCTATTTCTCTGACCAGTGTCTCCCTTTTTATTTCCGATATACTGGCCCCTCTTAGCAGCTCTGTGAACCTTCGCCTTCGCCTGTATAGGGAGCGTCTCTCTCTTTCTAGTTTACATCTCTTTTTCCTTAAAGGAATGAGCCTTGAGCTGATCTCAAGTGCCACAGAGTTATTTTTTTCTAAAGCAAAGGTTCGGGTCCGTGTTGTTTAGGATATCTTCCCAGCTTGTTTCATTTAGGACATGGTTGACTTGTTCCCAGTGTATGTTTTTTTTATTGAAGTTGAATTTTGTGAAGGCACCCTCATAAATGACCACATTTTGCTGGTCAGGAGCCCTGCACATACATGTTTGTACCTCTTATTACGTTGTGATCTGAGTGTATCGTCTTTGATACGGTTATATTACGTATCAAATCGTCGTTGTTAGGAAGATGAGGTCTAGTGTATTTTCTAGTCTTGTAGACTCTATTACTTACTGGTTTAAAGTGAATTTGTTGCGGAGATTTAATAGATCATGTGTGTGTGTGTGTGTACTCACCTAATTGTGGTTGCAGGGGTCGAGTCTCAGCTAGAGTGTGTGTGTGTGTGTGCGCGTGTGTGCGCGTGTGTGCGTGTGTGTGTGTGTGTGTGTGTGTGTGTGTGTGTACTACCTAATTGCGGTTGCAGGGGTCGAGACTCAGCTCCTGGCCCCGCCTCTTCTCTGTCCGCTACTGGGTCTCTGCTCTCCCTGCTCCATGAGCTTTATCATACCTTGTCTTAAAACTATGTATGGTTCCTGCCTCCACTATATCTTTCTCTAGACTATTCCACTTCCTGACTACTCTGTGGCTGAAGAAATGCTTCCTAACATCCCTTTGACTCATCTGAGTCTTCAGCTTCCAGTTGTGTCCCCTTGTTTCTGTGTTCCCTCTCTGGAACATCCTGTCACTGTCTACCTTGTCAATTCCCCGCAGTATTTTGTATGTCGTTATCATGTCTCCTCTGACCCTTCTTTCCTCCAGTGCTGTTAGTCCTATTTCCCTCAACCTTTCTTCATAGGACAGACCCCTGAGTTGTGGAACTAACCTTGTCGCAAACCTTTGCACTTTCTCTAGTTCCTTTACGTGCTTGACCAGGTGTGGGTTCCAGACTGGTGCTGCATATTCTAGTATGGGCCTGACGTACACGGTGTACAGTGTCTTGAACGATTCCTTGTTAAGGTAACGGAACGCTAATCTTAGGTTTGCCAGTCGCCCATATGCTGCCGCAGTTATCTGGTTGATGTGTGCCTCCGGAGACGTACTTGGCGTTATACTCACCCCAAGGTCTTTTCCCTTTGCCGAGGTTTGTAGCCTTTGTCCGCCTAGCCTGTACTCTGTCAGCGGTCTTCTTTGCCCTTCTCCGATCTTCATGACTTTGCATTTGGTGGGATTGAATTCGAGAAGACAGTTGCTAGACCAGATGTTAAGCTTGTCCAGGTCTGTTTGCAGTCCTGCTTTGTCCTCTTCTGATGTGATTCTCCTCATTAATTTCACATCATCTGCGAACAGAGACACTTCTGAGTCTATCCCATCCGTCATGTCATTTACATATACCAAGAATAACACTGGTCCTAGTACTGACCCCAGCGGTACGCCGCTCGTCACAGGCGCCCACTGTGATACCTCATCACGCACCATGACCCGTTTTGCCTCCCTGTGAGGTATTCCCTGATCCATTCCATTGCCATTCCTGTTATACATGCGTGTGTGTGTGTGTGTGTGTGCGTGTGCGTGTGTGTGTGCGTGTGTACTCATTTAGTTGTACTCACCTAGTTGTGGTTGCAGGGGTCGAGACATAGCTCCTGGCCCCGAATCTTCACTGGCCGCTACTGGGTCACTCTCCCTGCTCCCAAGCTATTCCACTTCCCGACCACTCTGTGACTGAAGAAATACTTCCTAACATCCCTGTGATTCATCTGAGTCTTCAACTTCCAACTGTGTCCCCTTGTTGCTGTGTCCCATCTCTGGAACATTCTGTCTCTGTCAACCTTGTCAATTCCTCTCAGTATTTTATATGTCGTTATCATGTCCCCCCTATCTCTCCTGTCCTCCAGTGTCGTCAGGTCGATTTCCCTTAACCTCTCCTCGTAGGACATACCCCTTAGCTCCGGGACTAGTCTTGTTGCAAACCTTTGCACTTTCTCTAGCTTCTTTACGTGCTTGGCTAGATGTGAGTTCCAAACTGGTGCTGCATACTCCAGTATGGGCCTAACGTACACAGTGTACAGGGTCCTGAACGATTCTTTATTAAGATGTCGGAATGCTGTTCTTAGGTTTGCTAGGCGACCGTATGCTGCAGCAGTTATTTGGTTGATGTGCGCCTCAGGAGATGTGCCTGGTGTTATACTCACCCCAAGATCTTTTTCCTTGATTGAGGTTTGTAGTCTCTGGCCCCCTAGACTGTACTCCGTCTGCGGTCTACTTTGCCCTTCCCCAATCTTCATGACTTTGCACTTGGTGGGGTTGAACTCCAGGAGCCAAATGCTGGACCAGGCTTGCAGCCTGTCCAGATCCCTTTGTAGTTCTGCCTGGTCCTCGTCCGATTGAATTCTTCTCATCAACTTCACATCATCTGCAAACAGGGACACTTCGGAGTCTATTCCTTCCGTCATGTCGTTCACAAATACCAGAAACAGCACCGGTCCTAGGACTAACCCCTGTGGAACCCCGCTCGTCACAGGTGCCCACTCTGACACCTCGCCACGGACCATGACACGCTGCTGTCTTCCTGACAGGTATTCCCTGATCCATTGTAGTTCCTTCCCTGTTATCCCTGCCTGGTCCTCCAGCTTCTGCACTAATCTCTTGTGTGGGACTGTGTCAAACGCCTTCTTACAGTCCAAGAATATGCAATCTACCCATCCCTCTCTCTCTTGTCTTACTGCTGTCACCCTGTCATAGAACTCCAGTAGGTTTGTGACACAATATTTCCCGTCCCTGAAACCGTGTTGGCCGTCGTTGATAAGATCATTTCTTTCTAGGTGTTCCACCACTCTTCTCCTGATAATCTTCTCCATGACCTCAGAGTGTGTGTGTGTGTGTGTGTGTGTGTGTGTGTGTGAATTTTCATCTGAGCTGCCTCCTGGGGTGATCTCTGCTAAAACATTATTTGCTACATTCCTCCATTTTTAGGTGTCTCAAGTTGAAATCTTCCAATAGCAAGATGTTTGGGGCAGGAGTTAGGAGATTTTCCAGACAATGATCAATTTTCAAAAATGTTCCTGGAATTGCTGGGAAGTTGCATTCTGAGGCTTGTACAGGGTGAGATATTTAATAATAATAATAATAATAATCTTTATTTCTACAAGTACGTGATACAACTAATATAGGCCTAGCTGACATTAGTGATATACTATATAGAAAGCTCCTGGTTATGCAGAATATTTCGGGCAACTTAGGTTAATTTTGTCCCCAGGATGCTACCCACACCAGTCGACTAACACCCAGGTACCTACTTGCTACTAGGTGAACAGTGACAGCAGGTGTCTTAAGGAAACACGCCCAGTGTTTCCACCAGTACCGGGGATCAGACCTCTGACCTCAGTGTATGAACTGAGTGCGCTACCAACGGAGCTACGAGTGGCTTAAGTCCAACCATTGAAGGAACTAGAATAGTATATATTATACAAGAAAGGCAGGTGAACAATGGACAGAGTGGGGTAATATAATAAAAAAAGGAGGCAGCACCAAAATTAGGCAGATAAATATATATGAGATGGAGAAGGATCTACCTGGACAGTAGGCCTACTGGAGTACTCTGTGTTACGTCTATCTGATAACAGTGTCACTGTTGGGTAACAATGGGGTGGCCAGGGGTTTAAAAAAATCCTACATGCACTAGATTTAACAGAGACTAACTATTAGGTTCATATAATGAGCACTGGATCCAAACCATTATTGTCGTTAGTTCCTTATATTTCATACATTTACCTTATGTTGAGTGTGCCGAACATATATCCATTATTCGACGAATACATTATCAACCGCGATTCTTGCAGCTAACTTAACAGTTGTGACGGTGGCTTACACAGGCCATCTAGTGGTAGTATGCGACCCTAGATCATCTGCTAGCCGCTAGGGGCGCTGAGGCGCTCTGACCGTCTCAGGGAAGATTGGACAAGCTGATTCAATAACCTCGTCTGTGGTAATCGTCTCAGGTTACACAGACTCTCTAGCTAACAACTTGTTTGCATACCCAAATGATCAGTTCATTGATTCACTGACTTATTCTAGTATTCTTGCTTCTTTTGAACCTTTGTGCGTTTGTAAATATTGCACATAACTGAATTAGTGAAAAATAAATATAAAAATATAATAGTTATTTCTGAATCTAACTTCTTTCTTTTTTGAGTTATTCTTGTGAGGTTGTCACTGGTCATTGCTTATAACAACAGAAATACCGGAAATTTTTTCTCAAGGGAATAGAGAGTATAAAGATAAAACAATAGTCATAAAAAAATTAGTTTACCACAACAAGCTCAGGCAAAAACTTCTCCATTAAAACCTGAACCCAGTGCCCTTAAATACGTCGTGGGTTCACGAAATCAAATATAAAATCTGAGAAAAAAAGAGTTCAGAGAGGAAAAGCTCTGAATACATGCGTATTCGAAAACAAAGGAACCATTATATATATGCAAGAGCTAAACTATATTTAAGCACATTAAAAAATCACTCTTATCAACTCAAACAGGGCCACCATCACACAAAACAGGATGCAGCAAAAAAAAAAAAAAAAAAAAAAGTCAGAATCATCTTTTCATTCACTCAATTTCAACATTTCTCAGTATACCTGGAGTTTACCTGGAGAGAGTTCCAGGGGTCAATGTCCCTGCGGCCCGGTCTGTTACCAGGCCTCATGGTGGATCAGAGCCTGATCAACCAGGCTGTTACTGCTGGCCGCACGCAGTCCAACGTACGAACCACAGCCCGGCTGGTCAGGTACCGACTTTAGGTGCCTGTCCAGTGCCTGCTTGAAGACAGTCAGGGGTCTATTGGTAATCTCCTTATGTACGCTGGGAGGCAGTTGAACAGTCTTGGGCCCCTGACACTTATTGTGTTGTCTCTCAACGTGCTAGTGGCACCCCTGCTTTTCATTGGGGGGATGTTGCATCGTCTGCCGATTCTTTTGCTTTCGTAGGGAGTGACTCTCGTGTGCAAGTTTGGTACTAATCCCTCTAGGATTTTCCAAGTGTATATAATCATGTATCTCTCCCGCCTGCGTTCTAGAGAGTACAGGTTTAGGAACTTCAAGCGTTCCCAGTAATTGAGGTGTTTTATTGCAGTTATGCGTGCCGTGAAGGTTCTCTGCACATTTTCTAGTTCAGCAATTTCACCTGCCTTGAAAGGTGCAGTTAGTGTGCAGCAATATTCCAGCCTAGATAGAAAAAGCGACCTGAAAAGTGTCATCATGGGCTTGGCATCCCTGGTTTTGAAGGTTCTCATTATCCATCCTGCAGATGCGATTGCTACAATGTTATGGTTCTTGAAGGTGAGATCCTCTGACATGATCACTCCCAGGTCTTTGACATTAGTTTTTCGCTCTATTGTGTGGTTGGAATTTGTTTTATACTCCGATGAAATTTTAATTTCCTCACGTTTTCCATATCGGAGTAATTGAAATTTCTCATCATTGAACTTCATATTGTTTTCTGCAGCCCATTTAAAGATTTGGTTGATGTCTGGTTGCAGTCTTGCAGTGTCTTCAATGGTGGACACTGTCATGTAGGTGGAAATCTGACGGAATTTCCAAATGCTCCTAAGAAAGTGCATTACACCACCTGGGTTTAACCCATACCTCGATTGCAGCACCTCACCATTACCAGTATATAAAAATTTCTTGCACTGTACCCTCTTACTGCCTCAGGTACATACCTATATGTGCCCTTTATATATACTCAGTTCCTTCCTCATTTCTGCATCAGTTGGAGACTGATATATATATATATATATATATATATATATATATATATATATATATATATATATAAATATGTCGTGCCGATTAGGTAAAACTGGTCAATTAGCAAGAACTCATTTAAAATTAAGTCCTTTCTAAAAATTCTCTTATACGTTTAAAGATATATTTTTTTCATTTATGTTAATGTAAAATTTATAATTTTGTACCAAGAGAAACTTTGAAAACCTACCTAACCTTATATATATATATATATATATATATATATATATATATATATATATATATATATATATATATATATATATATATATATATATATATGTCGTGCCGATTAGGTAAAACTTGCTATTTTGGCTTAAAAGCAACGCTCACCTTGCCATATAAGACAAGTGAAAATTTGTGTATGCAATAATTTCGCCAAAATCATTCTGAACATAACGAAAAATATATTTCATTGTGTTTGTTTATTATTAAATTAATGTTAACGTATCTTAAATATATTTAGTTGGGTTAGGCTAAATTAAATTGCGCTTGTTGTAATAAGGTTAGGTAGGTTTTCAAAGTTTCTCTTGGTACAAAATTATAAATTCTTACATTAACTTAAATGAAAAAAATATATCTTTAAACGTATAAGAGGAAATTTTAGAAAGGACTTAATTTTAGATGAGTTCTTCCTAATTGACCAGTTTTACCTAATCGGCACGACATATATATATATATATATATATATATATATATACCTAATATATATATATATATATATACCTACCTAACCTTATATATATATATATATATATATATATATATATATCCTCACATTTCTTGTTTATATATTCTATGTTCGTATTGAAAACACGCACACACCTTTCAAGCTCAAGGTTACATTCATCTAATGTAAAGACAGCAGATTTATATATCTGCTGAATAAGTAAAATTTGCGATTTTGGCTTAAATAGCAACGATCTTCTTGCCGAATAAGGAAAGCGAAAATTTGTGTATGCAATAATTTCTCAAAAATCATTGTGAACCTAACGAAAAAAATATATTTCATTGTGTTTGTTTATAATTAAATTATTGTAAACTTATCTAAAATGTATTTAGCTGAATTAGGCTAGAATAAATTGTGCTTGTTATAATAGGTTAAGATAAATTAAAAGGTTATTTTAAAGATATTTTTTACCAGTTTTACCTAATGGCAAACATAAAATTTATATATATATATATATATATATATACTATATATATATATATATATATATATATATATATATATATATATATATATATATATATATATATATATATATATATATATATATTATATATATATGTCATATAGTAAATCATTTTGTTAAATAGCAACGTCATTGCCATATAAGAAAGTGAAAATTTGTGTATGCAATAATTTCCAAAATCATTTAACTAACAAAATATATTTCATTGTGTTTGTTTATATTAAATTATGTAACTATCTAAAATATATTTAGTGTTAGCTAAATAAATGCTTGTTTAATAAGGTTAGTAGTTTAGTTTTTTGGCAAATTATATTTTATATTAACATAAATAAAATATATCTTTAAACGTATAAAATTTTAGAAGACTTAATTTTATATAATATTTTATAATATATATATATATATATATATATATATTTATATATATATATATATATATATATATATATATATATTTTATATATATATATATATTTATATATATATATATATATATTATATATATATATATTATATATATATATATATATATATATATATATATATATATATATATATATATATATATATATATATATATATATATATATATATATATATATGCTCCTCTACATTACTCTGCGCAGTGTATTATACTAAATTTAAATGCATTCGTTTGTGGAACACATCCCAGAACCAAGAGGAAGAAATAGAGGTATATTTTCATTATTTCATACTTATCTCTATCATGAGATGTACCCAGAGAGGAGAGAGAAAATACATTTCCCAAACACTTTAAAGCCATCTGACCACATCGAATTATTTTATAGGTTTTCGTAAAATAAAACTTCATCATTTAAATATTTCTTATATTTCTTCTGGAGTATAACTGTCATATAATCACCATTGAGATCATCATATACTCATATAACTAGTGTTTAGGAGTCTAACTGCGTGGAATTTAGATAGAACGTCAGCTACTTATTTACCTTAACATATTATTGTATTACTGATGTGCAGGTGTGCACAGTCCTGAAACTTTGTTGTGCTTAGTGTTCACTAGTCCCTAATGTGATGTGCGGAAGCGTATCGACTCCCTGGACATGTTTCACTTGGATTTCCAGAGTTACTTTTCAAATGAGCAAGTCTGCAGTGGTTTGTCAAGTTTTATTTTTTTTTCACTGTTTCGATGTTCTGGTGTATACTGACTGGTAGGAATGTTTTGGTGTATACTGACTGGTAGGAATGTTTTGGTGTATACTGACTGGTAGGAATGTTTTGGTGTATACTGACTGGTAGGAATGTTTTGGTGTATACTGACTGGTAGGAATGTTTTGGTGTATACTGACTGGTAGGAATGTTTTGGTGTATACTGACTGGTAGGAATGTTTTGGTGTATACTGACTGGTAGGAATGTTTTGGTGTATACTGACTGGTAGGAATGTTTTGGTGTATACTGACTGGTAGGAATGTTTTGGTGTATACTGACTGGTAGGAATGTTTTGGTGTATACTGACTGGTAGGAATGTTTTGGTGTATACTGACTGGTAGGAATGTTTTGGTGTATACTGACTGGTATACACCAGTCATAAAACAGTGTTCATTTTACAAACATTAAAATACAATGGGAACTGTCATCAAATTATGTCTACTATTACATCTCTAAGTATTTTTAACCTGTTTTTTTTTTAATTTCATGTTCTCATCAGGAAGCTAAAAAAAAAAGTGCATATTAAGATTTATATATAAAATCAGGTCATATGACCTTTCAAAAAAACGGAAAATAGGTTATGATGCAATCATAATGGACTTTACACTAGTAAATAAAGTTTTTTATGAATATTGGAAGCATCACCCCAGTATCTATTATGTTTTCCAGTCCTAATGTGCAGGAAAATTGCTTAAATATCTTGCGTATAATTAACATATATCAAATTATTGATACAACGCAGTAAAATTTTCTGAGACAACAATATATTTTGTACACCTTTCCAAATCTTTACACTCTTAGGCATGAATAAAAATACCGAACTTCTGTGAAGAGTTTGTATATTATGACTAATGTGCATATTTATTTATTTAAATAAAGAAAAAAAGTCCTCTGCGAAATATTGTAATGTGATATGCTATTTTTAATGTAGATAATTAATATCTATAAGTCGGTAGGTATGCCATGGATCAGCCCTACAATGGCACCAAAGGTCCATTGTAGGGTCAGGAGACTTTATTTTCGACGATAAGGAATGAGACATTTGTGCAACATTTGGGAATCCCAAATGTCGCACAAATGTCTCATTCTTGAACTTGTCGGCTTTCCAAACCATTTACATAATTTTCGACGATTTAAAAAAAGTTACCAGTAGGTTTACCTTGAAACAGATATTACTACGATAATGTTATGGCGCAAATACTTTGTGAACCAAATCTCTTTAAAGGGATTCTGGCGCACCGGGAAATGTTTGTTTTTATTAAGTTCCCGTCTACACTTCATTTAATTAACAATCTTTGTAGTGAATATAAAAACCATCCACTTAAGAAAACATGCGTTTTTAAACGATTCGTTGAACGTTGGCAGAATGCTGGTTTAATGTAGCTGATTCAGCCCTCAGTGATATATTGAAATTACGCCATGACTGTATATAATCTGTTAGATTTGGTTAATTTGGATTAATTTAAATTATGGTAAATTAAGATTAGCCTTAGGCATGGAAAATGTTATTTCGATGTAAAAACTGCTACACAAATGTAAGAGAAAACCAAACGTCATCTTCATATACACAAGCGCATCTTCACAGCGACTATAAATTATATTATAAAACGCTCGCTTTTTTAAGCATAAATTTGAACATTTGAAGCATATTAAAAATATAAACACATCTGCATCAGCTGGCTAAGCTTCTGGGGCTGGGTCTTCTACATCAGTTGGCTCAACTGGGGCAGCTGCGGGCTTTTTAGCGTCTTTTGATGAGGGAACGTTGGTAACTGGTTCATCCGGGACATCAGTGGCATCTGGGGAAGACGGGGTAACATCTGGGGATGCGGAGGTAACAGAGGCAGCATCTGGAGCAGCTTGGGCTACTGGGGCTGCTGCAGCTACTGGAGCTGCTGCAGCTACTGGAGCTGCTGCAGCTACTGGAGCTGCTGCAGCTACTGGCGCTGCTGCAGCAGCTGCAGTTGCAGGGGCTCCCTTAGTTCTTGCAGAGCCGGCACCGGAACTCCCACCTATAATACCGGTCCCCTTGTGACGTCCACGGAGGTCTGCGAAAATAAACATAACTTAACAAATAGGAACTATAATAAAACCACTTTAGCACATCATTAGGTATACACTTGTACTGGGGAGGATGATAACATCACGCAGTTGTTGCAGGTTTGTCGGTTGCACATTCATGCTCCATCACATTCCGAAGATTTACGCTAAATTATGACCTACCATCTGCATGTCGCAACAGAAAATCGTGATTCGTCAGACCAGGCGACGTTTTTCCAATCATCGGCTGGAGAGTTTCCTGTTCTTAGCTTACAGGAGTGTAAGTCGATGTGGTCTTCTGTTGTTGTAGCTAATCTACTTCAAGGTTTGGCAGGTTGTGCATGTTTTAACACATGCTTATTTGAGGTACTGTTGCCTTCCTGTCAGCTTGAACCAGTCTGGCTATTCTCCTCAGACCTTCCTCATTAATAAGACGATTTCGCTGACAGAACAGCCGCTTAGTGAAAGTTTTGTGTTTTTTTTACACCATTCTCTATAAACTCTAGAGACTGTAGTGTGTGAACATTCCAGGAGTAAGGCAAGCCAAAATTTGCCTATGCAATAATTTCGCAAAAATCATTCTGAGCCTAACGAAAAAATATATATTTCATTGTGTTTGTTCATTATTAAATTACTGTAAACTTACATAAAATATATTTAGTTGGATTAGACTAAATTAAATTGCGTTCATTATAATAAGGTTAGGTAAGTTTTCTAAGGTTCTTTTAGTACAATTTTTTTATTTTTTACATTAACATAAATGAAAAAAAATATATCTTTAAACGTATAAGAGATAATTTTAGAAAGGACTTAATTTTAAATGAGTTTTTGCTAAAGATACGCAATTCTGAAACTTACTGGAGGTAGCTTTGGAGCCTTTATCGTCGGCACTGGTAACGTCACTGCTGCCTTGGAAGCCTCCTTTGAAGCCTTTGTTTATGCCAGAAAACTCTGAGAATGAGACAGGAATTTTTGTTTGAGCCACATGAGCTTTATTTAAGAGAATCTTCAGGAAAAATATGTCCATCAAATGGTCTTAATTTTTCTTACGAACTGACTGATTTTTTTTAAATTAACACATTTTTTTAAACTTTGCACTTAAATTTAGTAACCATTTAAAATTTGCTTAAATTGTCCTAATGCAACATTTCTTAATCTTACCTAATTTATTTCAAGACAGCATAAATGAAATTAGTTTTATTTATCATCAATGAAAAAATCTTAATTTTGTGATGGGCATAATGATTTATTTAGACTTTTGCTGAGTAAATGCCTAAAAAATAATATTTTAAAATATCCCGCCGTTAACTTTAAATTATTATGATACTATCTTCATGTTAATACAGGTTTCAGAGTGATGGATTAATAATTTGAGGGTCGCTAGCCAAGGGTTTGAATCCCGACATTTAGTTTGATTTCCTTCATTAGTTTCCTCATCGCCCTTTAAATAATACAAGTTACACATACTTTCCATTACTTGCATCCTCCAAGATATACACACAACGCTGCCACAACTTACCTCCAGTTCCCTTAGAAGCTCCATCTTCAAGTTCTACACCAGTTTCAGATTTAGAGCCGAAGGTTCCTTCATCAGCCAAGAGGCCGACGACCTCTGAAAAAATGAGGCAGAATTACTTTTGCTTTACATACAAGGCTGCACCTGAAATTTGTGCACACACACACACACACACACACACACACACACACACACACACACACACACACACACACACACATACTACACAAGGTTTAGCGCCTTTAATACTAAACAATCTCCATTTATGTGAAAGGGTCCGTGTGCACACTGCATTTCTTCTTCCATAAAAAATAACGACAAATATTACACAAACAGTTAATATTATACAAAATTCATAATTAAAAAAAATCATTGTTTTGAAATATCAAAATATGGTACAAGACAATAAATAAATGAGCAAAAATAAGATAGTTTTCATGAAGTTTATAAGTTTTTTATGGAACAAATTATTATTAACATTCCCGTGGCTACAAAAAAAAAGTTACAATTGATCTCACATTGTACTGTAAAGCTAGAAAGTGAGAATCTATATAATGGATTATAGAAGTAAACATTTGTACTTTGTTCCTTTTGTCAATTGGTGCATTTAGTAAATATCTGTTATCAACATCTCAGCGATGCTTCTCAATACAATCTTAACTAAAACTTACGAGCGCTACTAGCTCCTGGTCCCTCGCTTCCTGCTTCCGATTTGAGTGCACTGTCGATGAGGACGTCGCCTTGGCTGAAGGCTGTGAAGTCTGTGAAGGAAGATTTACACACGTGAGCATTGTTCTCTACGTGCAAGTGAGAATTGTTCTCTACGTGCAAGTGAGCATTGTTCTCTACGTGCAAGTGAGCATTGTTCTCTACGTGCAAGTGAGCATTGTTCTCTACGTGCAAGTGAGCATTGTTCTCTACGTGCAAGTGAGCATTGTTCTCTACGTGCAAGTGAGCATTGTTCTCTACGTGCAAGTGAGCATTGTTCTCTACGTGCAAGTGAGCATTGTTCTCTACGTGCAAGTGAGCAGTGTTCTCTACGTGCAAGTGACATTGTTCTCTACGTGCAAGTGAGCATTGTTCTCTACGTCAAGTGAGCATGTTCTCTACGTGCAAGTGAGCATTGTTCTCTACGTGCAAGTGAGCATTGTTCTCTACGTGCAAGTGAGCAGTGTTCTCTACGTGCAAGTGAGCATTGTTCTCTACGTGCAGGTGAGCATTGTTCTCTACGTGCAAGTGAGCAGAGTTCTCTACGTGCAAGTGAGCAGTGTTCTCTACGTGCAAGTGACAGTGTTCTACGTGCAGTGAGCAGTGTTCTCTACGTACAAGTGAGCAGTGTTCTCTACTTGCAAGTGAGCAGTGTTCTCTACGGCAAGTGAGCAGTGTTCTCTACGGCAAGTGAGCAGTGTTCTCTACGTGCAAGTGAGCAGTGTTCTCTACGGCAAGTGAGCAGTGTTCTCTACGGCAAGTGAGCAGTGTTCTCTACGCAAGTGAGCAGTGTCTCTACGTGCAAGTGAGCAGTGTTCTCTACGGCAAGTGAGCAGTGTTCTCTACGTGCAAGTGAGCAGTGTTCTACGTACAGTGAGCAGTGTTCTCTACAGTGAGCAGTGTTCTCTACGTGCAAGTGAGCAGTGTTCTCTACGGCAAGTGAGCAGTGTTCTCTACGGCAAGTGAGCAGTGTTCTCTACGTACAAGTGAGCAGTGTTCTCTACGTGCAAGTGAGCAGTGTTCTCTACGGCAAGTGAGCATACTGAGTGACTATACAAATGACTCTTCCAAAGGGAGGTTGCCATGATTCTGGCGAAGGGCTCTGGATCTTAGCAATTGGAGAAACAGTTGCCCCCTTCTCGGGCTTACCGCTTCCCCATGCATACGATGCACAATACAGATGAATATAGAAATAAGATGCAGGACGTTATGCCTGGGAACTTTTGCACTAAAAAGTTTTATTCTTCCATGAATTTTATATTCCACTAGATATATTTTTTTTTAATCTGATGTTTTATTTTACTAAAGATTGTTCTGACCAGAATGTGCAGGTCCAGATGCAGGTGCGGGTTTAGCTGCGGGTTTAGCTGCGGGTTTAGCTGCTGGTTTAACTGCTGGTTTAACTGCGGGGGCCTCGTCGGCTACAGGCAAGGCAGCTACTAGCGTGCAGACGGCCACAATAAACACCACTCTCAGCTGCATAAACAGAAAAAAATTGCTCTTACTTTTAATAGGGGTGAAGGGGTAAGCCAGTGGAAAGCCTCGGTCAGATGACCAAAAGCTCCAGTGGCTGGTCATCATATGACTAATACCCGTGTCAGGAAACATATGTTCTCTTTCTTGACATATCTTACCTAACTATAAACACAATGTAGATTATCTGAGAATAAAAGACACAGTAATGGAGCGTAGAACAATTCATCACTAATCCAAGTATTAGAAAAGAAAACTGAACTACGTTTTGCTCCTTTCTGAACCATTATCAAGTTATATATTTTATATTTCCATCGTAGGATATCTGTAAATTCAAGACATGTATGCAGTGGGGGAAATATTTAGGCGACACCTTGTGGAAAGAATGCATTAGCCTACTTTGGCTCTAAATAAATGTCCGTTTTGAAGCAATAGTTTATACAGTAAACTTATTCTGAAGACTTGTGCTCTGCCTGTCACTACGCTGAGTGCAGAACTCTCCTTCCAGAAAACCTAACTTACGTAGTTCCTGATGTGCACATTTTTTCCTACTCTTGTCCATATCTTCCTGGACACCTGCGTGAGCACTTAGCTCAGTACATCTCGTAACCCTTAATTCACATAATCGTCATACTAATATATACTTACATATCATTTTATGACTCAAAAAATACCATCATAAGGTCCTGATATTCTTCACTACTTACATATTATAGAATTCGTACTAGATATGACTCCTACGATAAAATGAATGGACCAAAAAAATTAATCGTCTCAACTGCGTCTGAAACAAATATATTATTATTATATTGCTTGTCACACAAGACAGTAAATAAGCCTCATATACAAAATTTAATTTACAACTAAGAATTCAAGTGTCTTTGAGGAATTTCCTGTTACATGAACGTTCAGAACAACAAGGGGGGTGATGAGTGGTAGCTGCCAGCACTTTTTCGAAAGCTTGCAATAGTGGAAAGGAACGTATAATACTAAAGGAACCTATAATATTAAAGGATCCTATAATACTAAAGAAATCTATAATACTAAAGGAACCTAAAATACTAAAGGAACCTATAATACTAAAGGAACCTATAATACTAAAGGAACCTATAATATTAAAGGAACCTATAATATTAAAGGAACCTATAATACTAAAGGAACCTATAATATTAAGGTTTATATGGTATATATATCAACAAGCGTGTCAAGCACAGTTATTGAGACTCGGTCTACAAACGTCTCTCTTGTCCTCGGACGATGACCAAACCCTCGGTGAGCAGGTCAACATACAACAAAGGCCCATGTCACCAGAAAATTTTCCAAATTATCCTGACAAACAAAACTCCAACACATGCATATCTCAATATGACACATGAACGTAAGTAAAACATTCTTTGTTCCTCACCCCAGTATGTTTGTTCAAATAATCTCACTACTCGTAGTTAACAATGGGTTACATGAATTTCTTAACCAAATGATGCAATTCATAACTTACCATGATGGTTATGGTCGATCGTTTGAGCCTCACCGCCAGTGACTGGGGAAGAGCACTCCAGATGACCTGGACAAGGAGTGTGGCCGTTTATAAAGGCTGATACGATAATTATAGTCAAGGTCTTATGGTTCACTTGTTTACAAACACTTACATTCCTTCGTGATATTATTGGCAACACACAGATCATGAGATCATTAAAAATGCCTAGATTATTCTCCAGCATATTTCATGGAATTTCATCTTTGTGATTAATTTTGACCCATGGCTAGTGCGTTTTAACGTGTTGTATATAAGCATACAGTAATGTGTGTAGATCTAAGGTTGGTAAAAATTGATCTTCATGTTATTTAAATATATTACGGATGTTCAGGGAAGCTTGTTATAACTGCAATGGTGTATTTTCTCACAATATTGTTGGTATAATTCCCTAAGAAGAGGAGACCGTTGTCAAACCTAAATCTGGAGCAGTCATCACTAGTAAATATGTTTATTCAATTAGATTGTGTGCTACTGAAGTTTTTGAAAGCAATAAGTTACCAGACAATATACATTCTTCTAAAATTTAGTTGAATTATGTAAATGAAATATTCCAAATATTGCAAAAAATGCAACATTTTTCAAACCATGAGTAAATTAAGCAATTTGTATACTTCCATCAAATTCAAATATGAATAAGAATCGGAATGCAAATTCCATTTTCTTAATGTTTTGATTAATCTACTTGATGGTATTATTAAGACAGACTCAATTGAACACATGCATATATTACGTCTCAGGTCATGACCAAGAAGTAAAAAAATTCCATAATATCGTCTGAGCTACTGAGAGATTGTGTAACCTCTAAATTTTATAGAACTTAGATGTAACATTATGAAGATGCTTAGTGGAACTTTACAAAGAAGAAAAAGAGAAAGACGAGAAATCGTGCCAACAAGTGGACATTAATGTTACATGCAAATACATCAGCGCAATCAGAAGTTCAGTTCTCAAACCTAAACCTAGCAGTTGAAAGCTAAACCTAGCAGTTGAAAGCTAAACCTAGCAGTTGAAAGCTAAACCTAGCAGTTGAAAGCTAAACCTAGCAGTTGAAACCTAAACCTAGCAGTTGAAAGCTAAACCTTAAGAATTCATTCAATATAGTTATATAAAAGACGTGTGGTTTTGAGAGCAGTTCCTGAGCATTATCCAAGTTTCCCCCTTCATTTCTGCTAAATAGGAAAAAAAAGAATCGATGTTGTTTGTGAAGGTCGAATACACATCTTCGGAAGGAGTCCAGCAGAAAGATCCACTCATCTCTTTCATCTTCAACGTAATAATAAAAGAACTCATCGCTAGGTTAACTACCAAACCCAGCATCTGGCTCCTGTATAATAACACTGAAAGCGAATCTATAAGGGGTGAAAACACAGGTAAAGATTAGTCCTCATTCCTTCCAAATGTGAAATAATCTTAATGGATTAGTTAACCCACTGTTGCAGTGGGTTATGCAGAAGGATGGTATTAGCTTCCCCGCTGATACCATCCTTCTGCATAAAGTGTTCGGTTGAGAAAGCCCAAAAGAAGATCCGTCATTGAAAGAGAACGGAGAAGAATGTATAAAAGAAAAAAGGCTACAGAGCTGTTGAAAAATGAAAATATGTCACCAACGGAGAAACAATAATCTACCGTTTGAGAGATTACCGATATAGAACAGAAATTAAAGATTCCTTACCTGACAAAAGAATTGCATAAATAAAAAAAAAACATCTCAAGTAATAGCAATGAACTCTAAATATTTCTACTCATATGCAAAATGAAAATTATAAACCACTCCTATGAATGGTGCAGCAGTAATATGACGTTCATACACTGACCACACTGATGACGGGAAAGAAATGAGAGAAATCTTGAAAGACCGGAATGAATCAATGTTCTGTGACCTAATAAACAATAAGATAGAAAATAAATAAAAAAAAATTCACTCTGCTCATTGGACAAAGTATGTATCCGACAAGCTCAAGTCGTCTGGAATTCGAGATGGAAATAGAAAACATATTCTCACATGCAACGTTCCAGAGGTCCTAAAGAATACACGATGGCAGGAGAACCATGACAAAACACTACTGGTCAGCGACGCTTTTGCATCACTCATTATAAAAATATTCGAGAGAGTGGTGACATGCCACGTTACAAATTTTATGGCTGATCTTGACCTGTATAACCTAAGTTATACAGGTTTAGAGCAGGAAGATCATGCTTGTCACAACTTCTGGATAATTATGACAAAATTACGAAAGTTTTGAAAGAGACTCACAATGCAGACGTGGTCTACATGGACTTTGTTCAAGCACTGGACAAATGCGATCATGAAGAAATACACATAAAAATTAAAACAATAGGCATAACAAGAAAAGTAAACAAATATATTTACAATTTTCTAACTAACCGAAACTATGGCTGTAAAAATCTAGCCTTAGCAATGTAGTTAACTCAGTACCTCAAAGCATGAGCCTGACACCACTCCTCTTATTCTTATAACAGACCCATCATTTGTATCATTCTTTGCAGATAGCACAAGTATTAGCTTGAAAGCCACCTCTGTAAAGGAAACTGAAAAATTGGAAGAGAATATTGTGTCTCCACTAGACGGTAGAAAATAACACGATGTTCAATAGGGACAAATTCCAATTGCTCAGATATGAAACAAAATTAGGAGCCCAAAAGGGAAACAGTATACGAGACACTTTAGGGTTACTCCTTAGAACGAAGAGAGCATGTAAAAGACCTAGATATGATAATGTTAACTGACTATTATTTTAAAGAGCACAGTAAAGGAAATGCGTAAAAGCCAGGAAAGTGACAGGTTGGATAATGAGAACAATCGAAAAAGAGAAATAATGTCATTAGTATCAATCTTCAAATCACTTGTTTACTCTTGCTTGGAGTACTGTTCATTATTAACAACTTCATTCAGAGTGGGTGAGATGGCAGAGCTGATAAAAGTGTAGAGACCACTTACTGCCCACATTTAACCAATAAATCATTTAAAATGCTGGAAACTCCATAAAGTGATGTAAATGCACTTTATGGAAGAAGGTGGGAGATACATGCAATAATATATACAAAATATATGGAATAATATATATCTCATATGGACTGTGCTTTCTGTAATAGAGATAGGAGGGTGAGACAGAGGGTGTGGTACCCTGAAGCTGGTGTCGGTGACATAGTCAGCAGGTTGGATAATATCATGTCAAGTAATGGGAACAAGCCCATTATCGGTCTCAGTGCTGGTGGAAATGATATCGGGAAGGGTAGGAGAGAGGAGCTGCTAAATAAGTACTGGTCAGCTATAGATTTAGTTAGGTCTAAGGGAGGGGTCCCAATTATATGTAGCATCTTGCCTAGAAGAGGAGTGGGCAATGAATGGATGTCAGGCAATTGTGAATTGCTGCCTAGAAGATACTGCAGAAACATTCATTGACAACTGGACAATTATGCAAACATGGTATCAAGATGATGTCTCCGGGAGGGTGGAATTGGCAACTGATCGATGCCATTGCTGACTTGTCAAGTATTTTAAACTGATAGAAGGTAGAGGTATGAGTGTTTGTGAAAAAGAGTCAGGTTGCAGCACTAGGGTTGAAAACAGTAAATATTTAAAAAAACATTATTCATCATAAAACTACAAATAAAGAGAATGGAACTGGTCAGCAAATATGGGAAGCGAGCAGGGGGCGGCGAGAGACTAGCTCTCTTAAGGTTTACTATACCAATAGTAGGCGTGTAAGAAATTAGATGAGCTAAGATTAATTGCAAGTGCAGGAAGCATAGATATTATTGCTGTAACAGAAGACCTGGTTCAATCTGAAAGATAGAGAAATGCCTTCTGAATGTCACATACTTGTTGTCTTAGACGAGATATAAATTTGAAGCGTCAGGCACTGAATCTGTGTGGGTACAGCTTCTCGAGGGACGTGAAAAACTAATCTTGGGTGTGATTTACAGGCCCCCTAACCTTGATGGGGAGTGCAGTAAAATTCTATAAGACGAAATTCATAAGGCATCTACATACGAAAATGTTGTGTTATTGGGAGATTTTAACTTTAGACAAATTGACTGGAGCAATTTGACAGGAAATTTAGAGTCAAGCGACTTTCTTGATACGATTCAGGAATGTTTTTTAAAACAGTTTGTGTCAGAACCAACTAGGGGAAATAACCTGTTTGACTTGGTTCTTGTCATCAGGGAATCACTAATTAATAATCTTGAGGTTAATGATGAGCTTTTGGATAGTGATCACAAATTACTCAGTTTTAATATATTATGGAATTACCCTAATAATGGCAATCAAGTCTCTGTCCCTGACTTCTGCTTGACAAATTTCATAGGACTACGAAACTACCTGGTAGGACTGAACTGGAATGATCTGACTATGGGTCAGGTAGGTGGTGATGGTTGCCGATATGACGTTTTCCAGAGCATAGTTCTAGCTGCTCAGACAACTTATGTTCCAGATAGGGAAACCAGATGAAAACAAATGTTCATAAAGTGATAAATAATAGATTAAAACATCTTATTGGTCAAAAGAAAGGCATTTATAGGCGAATCAAAAGAGGAGAGGGGCAGTTAAGAAATCAATATTTTCAATTAAGGAGAGAAATAAAAAAAGGAATAAGAAAAGCGAAGAGAGATTATAAGGTTACTGTCGCAAGGGAATCGAAGATTAACCCAAAACGATTCTTTCAGGTATACAGACGTAAGATTAGGGACAAGTTAGGCCCACTGAAAAGTTACTCGGGTCAGCTCACCAACAGTGATAAGGAAATGTGTAGATTTTAACACTTACTTCCTCTCACTTTTTACACAGGAAGACACTAACGATATTCCAGAAATAATAAATTATGTAGAATAAGATGATAATAAACTATGCACGATTAGTCACCTAACAAATCCCTGGGGCCTGATGAACTGTACGCAAGGGTTCTAAAGGAAGGTAAAGAAGAACTTAGCAAACCTTTCGCTATATCACTACAATCAGACAATTCGAGGCAATTCGTAGCCATCTTGAAAGGCATAAATTGATTAATGAATCTCAGCACGGTTTTACAAAAGGGCGTTCCTGCCTTACGAATTTATTAACTTTTTCACTAAGGTATTTGAGGAGGTACATCATGGTAATGAATACGGACTTCAGTAAGGCTTTTAATACAGTCCCACATCAGAGACTATTGAGGAAAATTAGGCGCACGGAACAGGAAAAAAAATATCTTAATAGAAGCAAGGTTGACAGATAGGCAGCAGAGAATTTGCATAAATGGGGAGAAATCCGAATGGGGAAGCATCACGAGCGGTGTTCCACAGGGGTCAGTGTTGGGCCCCTTGTTGCTCACAATGTACATAAACGACATAGACGAGGGAATAAACAACGACATAAACAAGTTTGCCGATGAAACCAAAATAGGCCGTCGAATTCATTCTGACGAGGACATTAGAGCACTCCAGGAACATTTGAATAGACTGATGCAGTGGTCGGAGAAGTGGCAGATGCAGTTTAATATAGATAAATGCAAAGTTCTAAATATTGGACAGGACAATAACCATGCCACATATAAACTAAATAATGTAGATCTTAATACTACTGATTGCGAAAAGGATTTAGGAGTTCTGGTTAGCAGTAATCTAAAACCAAGACAGCAGTGCATAAGTGTTCGCAATAAAGCGAACAGAATCCTTGGCTTCATATCAAGAAGCATAAATAATAGGAGTCCTCAGGTTGTTCTTCAACTCTATATATCCTTGGTTAGGCCTCATATAGATTATGCTGCACAGTTTTGGTCACCGTATTACAGAATGGATATAAATGCTCTGGAAAACGTACAAAGGAGGATGACAAAGTTGATCCCATGTATCAGAAATCTTCCCTATGAGGATAGACTGAGGACCCTGAATCTGCACTCCCTAGAAAGGTGTAGAATTAGGGAGGATATGATTGAGGTGTATAAATGGAAAACAGGAATTAATAAAGGGGATGTAAATAGCGTGCTTAAAATATCTAGTCTAGACAGGACTCGCAGCAATGATTTTAAGTTGGAAAAATTCAGATTTATGAAGTGTATAGGAAAGCACTGGTTTGGTAATAGAGTTGTGGATGAATGGAACAAAGTCCCAAGTACCGTCATAGAAGCTAAAACGTTGTGAATTTTAAAAATAGGTTAGACAAATACATCAGTGGATGTTGGTGGGTGTGAGTTGGACCTGACTATCTTGTGTTAGTCCTTAAGTGGATGTGACTTGACCTGACTAGGTTGGGCCATTGGCTTAAGCCGGTAGGAGACTTGGATCTGCCTCGCATGGGCCAGTAGGCCTGCTGCAGTGTTCATTCTTTCTTATGTTCATCTCTTTTACCGGAATGAAAGATATGAGAGGAAGTATAAAATAGACGCAGTAAAAAAGCAGGAAAGCCTCATTATCAATACTATAACCTCTGTAACAACATCCGTGGGTCTAGACTTTTTAACTTGTTACCATCAAATATCAGAAATATTGCGGAGGATCCAGTAAAGAGATCCTCAAGTGTAAACTAGATCACTACTTCAATGGTGTTCCAGATCATCCAGTCTGTTGTGAGTATATGGAGCGGAAAGCCTCCAACAGCAACAACCTGGTCGACCAGGTAAACAAGAGGCAGGTTTAACTACAGGCCAGGCCGCGGGACTAAAAAAATCTCCGAAGCAGGACACAGGTAAATAACTCGTAAATAGAATTAGCAATGCTCAAGATATCCAATGCATTGTCATGAGTTAACTTTAGTGGCATCATGATGGGAAACAATTCAGTTTGTAATCTAGAAGCCCAGCTGTTAATTCTAATGCCTGTCTCAACATTTTTGATATAATTCCTGTCTAGGAAGTGAGAAGTGTTGGATTTGAGAAAGAGCTCCTAGCATTGGCCAGAAGGCTTGCTGGAATACTCCTCCATTCATATCTTATTTTATGTTGTAATGTAGGGAGGTGGCAAGATGTATTCTTCCCAGTAGACTCTTGTTTAGGTCTATCGTGAAATTATTTATTGAGCAGTTAACTGTCTAATTTCCAGTTTTCTGTACTTCCAAACGAATTCTCACAGAAGAAACATTCACTGGTTAGAACTTTCACCAGCTCTCAGCCAGCCAGCAAGATGCCCAGTGGAAGATCAAGCAAGTTGTTGTATACTGACTTCTTCTTGGAAACATTCATATCTACACAAAAAAAATGAGTAGCCTGAATGTTGCTCTCCCCTCCCCTCGACCCTCCAGAAAAACAGTGAAATATATTTATGGAACTTCTTAGGTACGCTTAATAAAATTATGCATTTTATTTTACGCAACTTTTCGAAAGATTATATTATTTGTCATGCTAGATTTTCGTTAATAAGAAAAGAAGATAAGTGAAAGATTCACTGCTTTCGTTGGATAGAAGGAGGCAGAGTTTACTTCATTCCCTATTTACATGGATTCGTGTACTCTTGACTGGTGGTAAAAAGGTTACATGCAGCTTTTAGCCATCATGTAGTCGATACACTTTAAACCAGATGTATTGCGAAGAATATATTTCTTGATTTGTATACACAGAGAAATGCAAAGTATAAATAAACCCTACATTGGGAAGTAAAGTAGCCTTGACTAGTGGTTTACAGTGAACATGTATCTTTATTGACCCTCATGTAGTCTATATGTTTTAAACCTAATAAACCTTCTCTCGGAGTATCTTGTTATTTTCTATTTTTCGTGTAAATCAAAATCACGTCATGTTTTATATATTTAATTTATTTATTCTCCAGTACAATTCGCATACAGTTATCCTAAAATAGACACTCAAATAACACACGTTGTTCAGTTCAGTCTCATTCAAGCATTAAATGAACACTATGTGCAGCCCAGGGTGTTTGTTGATCAAGTTTTAGTTAATCTCCAGAAAATTGAGCATTGAGGCGTTTCACGTCTTTTAAATTAGAGAATCACAAATTTACAGGTTCCTTAGAAATTTATATACATGTTTGTTTCATTACTAGTGTACAGGTGTTCACAAGATTTAAGTGAACAGGTGCTCACAAAATTTAGGTGTGTAGGTGCTTACGAGATCTAGGTGTGTGAATGCTGGTGTGTAGGTGCTTCCATGATGAGAAAAAATCCTGGTGTTGGTTGTTATGGATCCAACGTCTAGATTGACTGGACGCCAAGGTATTGTTCAGTGTGGCATGGTGTGTATAGTACTGCGTACTTTGTCCCAAAGCTCGTAGGTTCGGGTCTCCGGTCTGAGATAAATGATTGTAAATACTTCGCTTGTTGTAAGTCACACACACACACACACACACACACACACACACACACACATATATATATATATATATATATATATATATATATATATATATATATATATATATATATATATATATATATATATATATATATTAGACTTAGCAGAACAAGTGAAGTATTTTTTCATTTATGTTAAAGTAAAAATTAATAATTTTGTACCTAAAGAACCTTAGAAAACTTACCTAATCTTATTATAACAAGTGTAATTTAATTTAGCCTAATCCAACTAAATATATTTTAGATAAGTTTACAATAATTTAATAAATGAACAAAATGAAATATATTTTTTTCGTTAGGTTCAGAATGATTTTTGCGAAATTATTGCTTACACAAATTTTCGGTATTCAAACAGGAGGAGGCTGAAATTAATCCTTGAGCATACCACTGCCACGAGTGTCCTCGGATCACGAAAAACCTGTCTCTGCTTGGTGCTTGATCTTTGTAGGATCGATGGCTGAGTGGGTAAGGTGACATGTACGTCGTGTTGTATCTTCAGGCGAAACAATGTGTCGTGGGGTCGAAAACTGGCCAACCGCAGTTTGGTAAATGATATAGTATATATATATATATATATATATATATATATATATATATATATATATATATATATATATATATATATATATATATATATACTATATCATTTACCAAACTGCGACTGCAGGTTCGATCCACGATATCGTTACAGTAATTTAATAATAACACAATGAAATATAATTTTTTCGTTAGGTTCAGAATGATTTTTGCAAAATTATTGCATACACAAATTTTTACTTGTGTTATTCGGCAAGAAGTGCTTTATTATTTAAGCTAAAATCGCAAGTTTTACCTATTCGGCATGATATATATCATGCCGAATATTCGGCATGATATATATCATGATATATATCATGCCTATTCGGCATGATATATATCATGCCGTATAGGTAAAACTTGCGATTTTAGCTTAAATAATAAAGCACTTCTTGCCGAATAACACAAGTAAAAATTTGTGTATGCAATAATTTTGCAAAAATCATTCTGAACCTAACAAAAAAATTATATTTCATTGTGTTATTATTAAATTACTGTAAACGTATCTAAAATATATTTAGTTGGGTTAGGTTAAATTAAATTGCGCTTGTTATAATAAGGATAGGTAAATTTTCTAAGGTCCTTTTGGTACAAAATTATATATATAACCCGTGTTGTTTTTGCCCGCCTCATGGTGAGCAAAAATTCACGACGCTCTAACTCACTGGATCATACATTTCTACAAACAACTTGAGCCTAGCGAACTAGGCTTGCTTCAAGTTGCAAGGACATACGATGGTGTGGGTGCCTCAGAGCTAATTTCATTCTACTCCCCGTTTGGTGTACTAGCCTCCACAAGCAGTATATATAGTATGTAACCATGAACAAGTGGTATTTAATCAGTAACAACACTGCGTTTAGCCGGGGGATCGAACCCGTGTTGTTTTAGCCCGCCTCATGGTGATCGAAAATTCACGATACTCTAGGCTGAAGTTGTTTATAGGATTGTATGGTCCAGTGGTTTAGAGCGTCGTGAATTTTCGCTCACCATGAGGCAGGCTAAAACAACAATGGTTCGATCCCCGGCTAGTCGCAGTGTTGTTAGTGATTAAATACCACTTGTTCGTGGTTACAATATATATATATATATATATATATATATATATATATATATATATATATATATATATATATATATATATATATATATATATATACATATGCATGCAACCCAGTCTCTTTATCATGTCTGCTGTGTAGGATTAGGGAATATGAAACTAAATATATTGCAGAGAATTGCTTTGTTGTTAAATGACATTATTAAATTATATATATATATATATATATATATGTCGTGCCGATTAGGTAAAACTTGCTATTTTGGCTTAAATAGCAACGCTCACCTTGCCATATAAGACAAGTGAAAATTTGTTTATGCAATAATTTCGTCAAAATCATTCTGAAGATAACGAAAAAAATATATTTAATTGTGTTTGTTTATTATTAAATTAATGTTAACGTATCTAAAATATATTTAGTTGGGTTAGGCTAAATTAAATTGCGTTTGTTGTAATAAGGTTAGGTAGGTTTTCAAAGTTTATCTTGGTACAAAAATATAAATTCTTACATTAACATAAATTAAAAAAATATATCTTTAAACGTATAAGAGAAAATTTTAGAAAGAACTTAATTTTAAATGAGTTCTTGCTAATTGACCAGTTTTACCTAATCGGCACGACATATATATATATATAACCACGAACGAGTGGTATCGAATCAATAACAACACTGCGACTAGCCGAGGATTCGAACCCATGTAGTTTTTGCCCTGCCTCGTGGTGAGCGAAAATCACGTGACACCTAAACCCACTGATCCACACAATCCTACAAGAACCAAGCACCCAGCCAAGCTAGGTGTGTTACTCTTGGTCCGAGGACATACGATGGTGTGGGTGCCTTTAAGCTAATTTCATTTTTATCCCCGTTTGGTGTACTAGCCTCCACAAGCAGTATATATATTATTGTGACCACGAGCGAGTTGTATTGAATCAATAACAACACTGCGACTAGCAGTGTTGTAGGAACCATATATATATATATATATATATATATATATATATATATATATATATATATATATATATATATATATATATATATATATATATATATATTTTTTTTTACCAATAGGTATGTTTTATTACATAATATGGTACAAAAGATTTGAGAGATACATAACAGCACAGCAATTCTCTGCAATATATTTAGTTTCATATTCCCTAATCCTACAGAGCAGATATGGTAAAGAGACTGTGTTGCATGCATAAATTATACATTGTGACTGATGTCCTTAGAGAAAAGATGATGTGATCTATTACTTATTTACAAGTGAATATTTAGCACAGGTAAACCAGAGATTGTCCTGCCTGGGAGCACCATTGAGCAGGTTGTTTTATAAAAATATCGGTAACATGATAGGTAAACACTCAAAAAAAAAAAAATTCCTTGCAATTTCACTGTTAGATGATTGATCATGTTTTTATTAATTTGTCTTTTTTAGTTAAATATACACACACAACCCGCACATAGAAGAGAGGAGCTTACGACGACGTTTCGGTCCGACTTGGACCATATATAAAGTCACACTAACACAGAACAGGTAGAAGGGGTATTTATAGGCAGCAGACAGGGGAGGGCACAAGAGAGTGGTGGAGTAATAGGGGTAGTAGTGGTAGTGGAAGTAGTAGTAGTGGAGTCAGTCATATTCTGGGAGAGAGGAGCACTGCAATACAGCTGGCGGCCCACATAGGGTTAGGACAAGAACACAGAGGGGGAAAAATGATGAAAATAAAATAAAGAAGGACAAATACAAGGAGAAATGCAGAAGAGAAAGAAAGAGAAGGGGAAGAGATAGAAGGGGAAGGAATCAGGTTAAGTCACGGGTGTTCTGAAGTTTGGAGCATTTAACAATGTAATGGGAGAGGAAAGCATCAACAGAGACAAAGCCAGGGCTAAGATTCATACAGGGAAAGTTGTGTATAAGGGAGGATTCAACCAGACGGCGACTGTGAAAGTTGGACGTAGGGTAGACAGTTTTAGCAGAAGACCAATCAATAGGATGACTGTGATCTCTGACATGACAGAAAAGAGCATTATTGGTGCCTTTTTTGTTATATATGTTAAATATACGTTTGTATAAGTTTAAGTAACCCAACCTGACCTAACTTAATCTACTCTAAATTATTTAACTATAATTTAGAACAAAATTTGAGAAAAAAAGAACCGTTTAAAGATTGACATTTCAAAAATATCAGAACTAAAGTATTGACAATGAGAATGCGTTGCAGCAGGAGACTTCTCTCTGTGGAGACAAATACAATGACTTAGTCTTGATATGAGACTTAGGTACTTTCATGGTGAGAAGTTAAATACAAATCCATTTTTTAAAACAATATTTAGAATACAGAAACAATAACCTTAATAGAAACATTTGTTTGGCATTATTATTTTTTTTGATATCGTCGAAACATTTTTGGAATAAAATTGAAGCAGTTTTAATTCACAACAAACCTTCATCGCCAGATTAATTATTAATAATTTCCACACAATTATTGCTCACCTCACCTGTTTAGACAGCAAATGGGATAATAAAGAATCTATCTGTGGGAGCCAGCACTGGAACTGCCACTAATAATACCACTTCCCATGTGTTGCCCACGGAGGTCTGCCAAGTAAAAAAAAATTCATATCAAAACAAAATATTTTAAAATATATCAAGTGATCCGGTCAGGAAGTAAGTCGTATGTTTTAACTAAAAAAAAAATCATTCTTAATTGAGACTTTAGTTGTTAATATCCTGCGAAAAGGAGCAACGAGCATTACTTAACTAAATATAACACGAAATTACCTGATTTAGATATTTCTTTGAGGAAGCTTACGATGGAAAGAATGCAACAAAATAGAAACTGGAGCAGATCTCTGAAGTTTTTGTAATTAACATAATTAGTGTCCGAAGAAGAGTTTGTGAAGGTTAATAAGGAAGTGTTGAAAGGATGATCTCGAAATATGCATCATGTCACCATGTCAGATTTTTCTCACTTACTGGAGGAAGCTGAAGACCCTTGGCTCTCAACGCTCTTAACGTTGCTGGAACCTACGAAACCACCGTTAAAGCCTTTATTTATACCACCATACTCTGCAAATAAAATGGATCTCAGTTTCTGGAGCACACATACACACACACACACACACACACACACACACACACACACACACACACACACACACACAAACACACATATAGTTTTGAAATAACTATAATAAACAGAAATCCTAAGCTTTCTAAATCTTACGTAACTTAGTTCACCATCAATACTGCTGAAGTTTAATAGTATTATTCAAATTCAGACTCATTTGTCCAAACTCAGCTAGGAAATTCCAAAATATTTATTTAAGAATTATTATTAAAATAGTCAATAGCAAATGTTTGTAACTTTTGAGATATTTTTTGGTTATTCATTCCCATTTAATCTTATCACTAATCCTTCACATAATTTGCAGTATGCTAACTTTGTTATGCAGTTACACAAAAATAGTTCCAATTTACCACTAGTTCCTGCCGAAGATCCTTCTGGGAGGTCCAGACCTGTGTCGGATCTAGACTGGAAGCTTCCTGAGCCAGCTAGAAGACCGAGGGTCTCTGGTGGATAGAAACGGGTTTACTTATATATATACGGTCTCCTGAATAACACGTCATTGCTAAAATTACGCAGAACTACCACTGAAAAATATAATAGAAGATTTGGGTCTTTTTGTGCATTTGCACATATTAAGAAGCACTAACAAAACTGAGTGAAATTTTTACATATGATGGAGTTAGATGATATATTTTGATTAAACGATCGTCATAATCAGAAGGAATTGCCTGACGATCCACTTGACCTCGCCTAACCTGCAGTGGGCCAACATACATCCCTGCAGAACTCCTTTAATGAAAGACTAGAAAGAGAGATTAACTAAGTTTATTGAAGTTAATGATAATTACCAAAGTAAACATTGAACCCAATAACAACCACAATTACCTGAACTCGTTCTTCCCTACTAGCTCATTAAATCGAAGGCTTACTATATTTTTAGAAGTAAAATTTTTAATATTACCATTAGTAATCGAATGACAATAAAATATTTCTTTGGTGGTAGTAATAACAGTTATAATATATTTATGCTGCTCTAATGTGGTCTCATTCATACTGGTGTATATTACATTTATCATAGCATTGGCGAAAAAGTTTTAAAATCATCCCAAAGACTCTGAGAGAATGCCTTATAATTTTTTTATTTCACTAAGTTTGCAGAAATGCTTTTAATATCTCTATGATTCATCTGTGTGGAGTGTTGAACTTTAAAAGTTTAATGATGTTTAATTAAGAGCGTTCGGAACCGTCCTTAACAAAAATATATTTAATTTTGGCACATAATGTTGTTGCATTTGTGGCATGATCATTATATCAAATATTATTAAAAGAAAATGTGTCAAATTTATTAAAATGTCATTATCATTTTATCATCTCAGAAACAATGGTCACTAGTATCGTAAGTAAAGCTTACTAGAGCTGCTCTCAGCTGGTTCATTGCCTCCCATCTTCGCCCCGAGTGCACTCTCCACTAAGATGTTGCCTTTACCGATGCTGGTGAAATCTGTGGGAGAAGAATTCAATTGCTTGGTTGGTTAACTGGTTTTAAAGCCCATCATCTACATAGGTTATATGTGACCTGTTTATCACTAAAATAAGGAATAAAGTAAATATTCAGTATACATACGGTACAGTGGGAGACTTATGCCTCATGTCGAATTTTACCCTATGTTAATAAATAAAGTACAGAATTTAATAAAATATATTAGCAAATAATTGTATAAATGTAAAATGTATAGTCAACATATAATATTATTTTACAAAAGGGTTAATAATAGCCATTTGTATTTAAAATCCACAAGTATTCATTAGTTGTTTAGTTGTGATGAAAATCTATCGACTCATAAGGGTCATTAAGGCTGCAAATCACATTATGAAAGTCACTAAACCTATTTGTTAGAAACTGGTATATTATAACTTTTGAATTATACCATATCGGATCTATCAGGGAGAGATCCGATATAGTTAATAACCAAGAATTAAATTTATTATTATTATTCTTTGTCGATACACATTTAAGATAGACAATATATAGCAAGAACAACACATAGATGAATAAAGGAATAGATTTATTAGGAAGAGGAGACAGATATTCTTTTTTTTAACTGTGTTGGTTAATCAGATTTTAAGCCTACCGACTACATTAAGGGTCATTAATGCGTGCAACCTGTTCACTACTAGTCCAGAGTCCAGAACACTTTAATCCCTAAAACAGGAATTAAACCCTTAGTGTATATACAGCGAGAGGCATACACCTCTCGGTGTACATATGCTTTGTTTTAAATTTTGCAATCAAAATTTTTGTTTAATTTTCTATTTAAAGGGAGTTTATGACCCTGATGTTGCAGAAGTCACACTATGAAGAAAATGTACCAGAGTGAACACTAACATTCATATTTTATTAATATGAAATAAATATGCTTTGGATATTCTTTAATAAGACTTCTTAATTACCCATGAATGCTTATATGTGAAAATCTGATAAAATGACGAGGAATGTTACGAAAGTTTGTCCTTACCAGCATGTGCAGGATCTAGGTTGAGTTCAGGAGCTCTAGGGTTGTTCAGAGTCTGGGAGGCAGAGGTCAACATGCAGACCACTACAACACACACAACATTCAGCTGAAGAATAATGCAGGAATAAATATCACTACAGCTGGAAAAACAATATCTAATAAACAAAATGAAAATGGAAACTTCATGACATTTCAGTCCGAAATGGACTATTATCAAGTCATTCAATTTTTATTTCCATACTGTTGCTTAGCTGTAAATTCAAAACGTTTATGTGAAATGCTTATTCAAGGGTTGTAGAAACTAAAGATTAGGTTACGTACTTTTTTTCATATTTCTAAGATGAGTTTAAATGTTCTCGCTCTGATAATTTTCTCTTGTAATACAGACAGAAATTTGTCTCTAGATACTTGACATATCGAATTCTCACTTTAAATAATCTCTATACAAGGACTCGATACGGCGTATGCTGTCAGTGGCCCTATAAACCCCAACAACAACATCTCTCACAATATATCCCTTCCCTTCGCACTTCTGTGTTACTAGACAATGGTCCAAGTCGGACCGAAAATTCGTTATAATGTTTCAGTTTCCTAATTGTTGTTTATTTATGCAATATATCGGGATGCTCAGTTTACCCTCTCATAACCCGTATTAATTTGGACATGTATCACCACAATACTTATGTATTAGTGCATTATGACAGAATGAATTCTTAACTCCTCACCAGTACCATGGTTGCTGTAAATATTGGACCTCAGACTAAAGAAGCTAACACCAGATGTTCTACTGAGGGACTGTGTGAGGGCTGTTCCAGTCACCAAGCGCTGGCCGACAAAGATTACATCCCGTTATGAAACCTTATCTGAAAATTAATGTCAAGGACCTTGGAGTCGTTTGTAAAAACATTTACACTTCCGTGATAATACTTTAAACATAGAGAACTTGAACTTGTTATGTAATATTTCCTCTAGCCGGCACTCTGAAGGCGGGGTGTTAATGTTGCAGTTTGTAGTGTAGTGTAAACGCCTATTAGGCATGAACAAAACATGATGGAGTGAATGATAAAATGAAGTTTCTTTTAACCACCCGTACCTTGGTTGGAAAGATATGTGATAATAAAATAATAATACATATATATTATATGATATAATATATATATATAATAATATAATATACATCTATATATATATATTATATATATAATATATATTAATGTACAACAACACTGATTTTTAAAAAGAATTACCTTTCGTGATAATACTCACATTACAAGGAACTTGATATGTAGTAATATTCTCTAGCGGATCTGAAGCGTTTATGTGAGTTTTGTGCTTATTACAATTTACTTGAAACATTAGTAATGATGATAAAGTTTTCATCTTTTTGCATATTACTTATTAATACTGATTATATTTATATATAATATATATATATATAATATATATATATATATATATATATATATATATATAATATATATATATATATATATATATATATATATATATATATATATATGTCGTGCCGATTAGGTAAAACTGGTCAATTAGCAAGAACTCATTTAAAATTAAGTCCTTTCTAAAATTTTCTCTTCTACGTTTAAAGATATATTTTTTTCATTTATGTTAATATAAGAATATATATTTGTGTACCAAGAGAAACTTTGAAAACCTACCTAACCTTATTACAACAAGCACAATTTAATTTAGCCTAACCCAACTAAATATATTTTAGATACGTTAACATTAATTTAATAATAAACAAACACAATGAAATATATTTTTTTCGTTATGTTCAGAATGATTTTGGTGAAATTATTGCATACACAAATTTTCACTTGTCTTATATGGCAAGAAGAGCGTTGCTATTTAAGCCAAAATCACAAATTTTACCTAATCGGCACGACATATATATATATATATATATATATATATATATATATATATATATATATATTGCAGGATGATGTAGGTAGGCAGCCAAGGATCCGAGAAACACAGTTTATATTCTACCCAAAAAATTATTTTGTCTAATTCAGTGGTTGTTAACCTTGTTGGAGGTACTGAAGCCCGCAAGTTCCATCCGTGCATTCACCGAACCTTCGTAATTGGAAATATGAAATACGATTTCTTCAAAATATGCAAATCAATATGACTTTTGCTGTTGTCTTTCAGCGACAAGTTCAGAAATGCGAGGCTTCACCTAGGCAAGTGCTACTCTCACCTTGGCAAGTGTCACTCTCATCTTGGCAAGTGCCACTCTCACCTTGGCAAGTGCCACTCTCACCTTGGCAATTGTCACTCTCACCTTGGCAAGTGCCACTCTCACCTTGGCAAGTGCCACTCTCACCTTGGCAAGTGTCACTCTCACCTTGGCAAGTGTCACTCTCACCTTGGCAAGTGCCACTCTCACCTTGGCAAGTGCCACTCTCACCTTGGCAAGTGCCACTCTCACCTTGGCAAGTGTCACTCTCACCTTGGCAAGTGCCACTCTCACCTTGGCAAGTGTCACTCTCACCTTGGCAAGTGCCACTCTCACCTTGGCAAGTGCCACTCTCACCTTGGCAAGTGTCACTCTCACCTTGGCAAGTGTCACTCTCACCTTGGCAAGTGTCACTCTCACCTTGGCAAGTGTCACTCTCACCTTGGCAAGTGTCACTCTCACCTTGGCAAGTGTCACTCTCATCTTTGCAAGTGCCACTCTCACCTTGGCAAGTGTCACTCTCACCTTGGCAAGTGCCACTCTCACCTTGGCAAGTGCCACTCTCACCTTGGCAAGTGCCACTCTCACCTTGGCAAGTGTCACTCTCATCTTGGCAAGTGTCACTCTCACTTTGGCAAGTGCCACTCTCACCTTGGCAAGTGTCACTCTCACCTTGGCAAGTGCCACTCTCACCTTGGCAAGTGCCACTCTTCTCTTGGCAAGTGTCCTTCACCTTTGGCGTGTCACTCTCACCTTGGCAAGTGTCACTCTCACCTTGGCAAGTGTCACTCTCACCTTGGCAAGTGTCACTCTCACCTTGGCAAGTGTCACTCTCACCTTGGCAAGTGTCACTCTCACCTTGGCAAGTGTCACTCTCATCTTGGCAAGTGTCACTCTCATCTTTGCAAGTGCCACTCTCACCTTAGCAAGTGTCACTCTCACCTTGGCAAGGGCCACTCTCACCTTGGCAAGTGCCACTCTCACCTTGGCAAGTGCCACTCTCACCTTGGCAAGTGTCACTCTCATCTTGGCAAGTGTCACTCTCACCTTGGCAAGTGCCACTCTCACCTTGGCAAGTGCCACTCTCACCTTGGCAAGTGCCACTCTCACCTTGGCAAGTGTCACTCTCATCTTGGCAAGTGTCACTCTCACCTTAACAAGTGCCACTCTCACCTTGGCAAGTGCCACTCTCACCTTGGCAAGTGCCACTCTCACCTTGGCAAGTGTCACTCTCATCTTGGCAAGTGTCACTCTCACCTTGGCAAGTGTCACTCTCACCTTGGCAAGTGCCACTCTCACCTTGGCAAGTGCCACTCTCACCTTGGCAAGTGTCACTCTCACCTTGGCAAGTGCCACTCTCACCTTGGCAAGTGTCACTCTCACCTTGGCAAGTGTCACTCTCACCTTGGCAAGTGTCACTCTCACCTTGGCAAGTGCCACTCTCATATCATTTTCGAAACCAAGTCTGTTCCTTTTCTTGGTTTTGATGTCTACCATCCTCGAAAAGGATTGCTCGCAAAGATACGTTGTAACAAACGACTTGAGTATCTCAAGGGCTTTCTTAACAATGAAGAGTTGCTGTTGAACTTGGCTCTGCTGAAGTTCAATTATTTCGTCGAGGTATTTATTTATCATTGACATCTGGTGTTGCAACACTGACCGTGAATGGGTGTCTCACCCAAGCTGGATATGACTCTCTGGTGGGAAAGTATCCGTCGGGAGAATTTGCGAGCTCATCTAAGTGCATGGCAATTGCTTGCTTCAGTTCCCCGGGTACAGAAATGTCTCCGATACCAGACACGTCTTTGATGTTACTTACACAGTCGTCCAGCAGGGATAAGTTTGCGAAGTTATCATTCTCTGTTCGTCGTGTGTGTGTGTGTGTGTGTGTGTGTGTGTGTGTGTATGTGTGTGTGTGTGTGTGTGTGTGTGTGTGTTTCGTGTGTATGACCTCCGCCGAACCCCTAAGACTGACTCACCGAACCCCTGGGGTTCGATCGAACTCAGGTTAAGAACCACTGGTTTAATGTATCTTAAATTCTTCCCAAATTGTATTAATTATAAATGATCCAATTTGTGTAACCCAAAAGCTTCATCAACTGGAACACCAATGTTCCAGTTGGTCAAGCCATTGCTCTTCTTCGCAATGTGATTAACGATGATACAGAGTTACCTGTACCTTGCAAGGATTTTGTGAGCCTTGTCGAACTGTCCGTTATAACTGTTTCAGGTTCGAAGACAAGAAGTATAAACAACTGTCCGGGCTAACCATGGGCTCACCCCTTAGTGCAGTACTTGCCAGTTTATATATGAAGGACCTAGAATCCAGACGGATCCTCAATAACGTCCCTAGATCAGTCACACGGATGCGGTAAGTTGAAGAAAAGCTTTCAAGTTACATTGTTTTACCGGTCAGAGACGCTGCAACTAACGTTTCAAAATTTTTTGACAGAAAACTAGCTAAAATATCCACCAGCTCTTCAGCTACTATTAAAAACCTAGTCCAAAAAAACATTCATGACTGGCACAAGTGCAGGAGTATACACTATACCATGCTGAGTGTGTGACAAAGTATATGTGGGAGAAACAGCCAGATCTCTGGATGTTAGGTTTAAGGAACACAAAAACGCTTGCAGCAATGATGACCGTAAAAAAGCGTGTGTTCAACATAGGGACAATGTTGGACACCTCATGAAATTCAGTGTTGTTGAGGTGGCAGCGAGGTGTAGTCTCGTCCTTATATGCCTTCCTGTCAACCTTTTATTTTATAATTCCTTGATAATGTGAGAAATCACGAAAGTGCTTGGAATTTCACCCTATCCATTCCGCCATCGATCTTACAAACAACATGAGCCTAACGAACTAGGCTTGTTTCATGTTGCGGGGACACTAGTGGCAATGGATGCTCAAGGATTAATTTCAACCTCCTCCTGTTTGAATACCGCCTCAACAAGCAGTCTATATAGCAATGAATCCACGAAACAAGTGGTATTGAATCATTTACCAAACTGCGGCAGGCCAACGTTCGACCCCACGACACACTGTCCCGCCTCAAGAGACAACACAACATACGTGTCACCCTGTCCATTCCAAGCCTAGTTCGCTAGGCTCATGTTGTTTGTAGGATCGATGACGGAATGGATAAGGTGACACGTACGTTGCATTGTCTCTGGAGGCGGGACAACGTATCGTGGGGTCGAACTCTGTCCTGCCGCAGTTTGGTAAATGATTTAATAGCACATGTTTCGTGGTTTCATCGATATAAAGTAAATGCTATGGTGTAGATGAATGGTTCAGAGAACCGACAAGTTATAAATTAGACACATATGCAACACTTGGGTATCTTTATTAAGGAAACTATATAAAGATACCCAAGTGTTGCATATGTGTCTAATTTATAACTTGTCGGTTCTCTGAACCATTCATCTACATCCTGTCTGACACAGCAACATCTTGGGATCTTGATACAAACGAATTCTTCAACACTTGTCCAACATTTGGACGAAGACCTACTTCGACTAGTGGATGGTAAAACTATGACCCCGCCTCCTCCTGCTTCACCTCACCTGACTACAGCATATAAGCAACCTCTACGGCCCTGTTCTGTACTTCCTACAAGATTGATGGACTCCAGGCCGAGGGACTGATTACCTAAAACTACTCCTCTCCTTACACCTTTCTACTTTGTATTGGACTGATGAAGCCACTGTGTGGCGAAACGTTTCCTCAATAAAGATACCCAAGTGTTGCATATGTGTCTAATTTATAAATGCTATGGTGTTGGGGAGAGGAGTGGGATTAAATTATGGGGAATCAAGTTCAAAATAGGAGTTGACAGTTACTTTTGCTGATGATACTGTGCTTATAAAAGATTCTAAAGAAAAGTTGCAAAGGTTAGTGGACGAGTTTGGGAGGGTGTGTAAAGGCAGAAAGTTGAAAGTGAACAAAGATAAGAGTAAGGTGATGAGGGTATCAAATGATTTAGATAAAGAAAAATTGGATATCACATTGGAGAGAGGGAGTATGGAAGAAGTGAATGTTTTCCGATATTTGGGAATTGACTTGTCAGCAGATGGGTATATGAAGGATGAGGTTAACCATAGAATTGATGAAAGAAAAAGGTGAGTGGTGCGTTGAGGTATCTGTGGAGACAAAAAAGTTATCTATGGAGGCAAAGGGAATATATGAAAGTATAGTGGTACCAACACTCTTTTATGGGTGTGAAGCTTGGGTTGTAAATGCTGCAACGAGGAGGAGGCTGGAGGCAGTGGAGATGTCCTGTCTAAGGGCAATGTGTGGTGTAAATATTATGCAGAGAATTCGGAGTGTAGAAATTAGGAGGAGGTGTGGAGTTACTAAAAGTATTAGTCAGAGGGCTGAAGAGGGGTTGTTGAGGTGGTTTGGTCATTTAGAGAGAATGGATCAAAGTAGAATGACTATGAGAGCGTATAAATCTGTAGGTGAAGGAAGGAGGGTTAGGGGTCGTCCACGAAAAGGTTTAAGGGAGAGGGTAAAGGAGGTTTTGTGGGCGAGTGGCTTGGACTTCCAGCAAACGTGTGTGAGCGTGATAGATAGGAGTGAATGGAGACGAATGGTTTTTGGGACCTGAAAAGCTGTTGGAGTGTGAGCAGGGTAATATTTAGTGAAGGGATTCAGGGAAACTGGTTATTAATTTAGCCGGACGTGAGTACTGGAAATGGGAAGTACAATGCCTGCACTTTAAAGGAGGGGGTCTGGGATAGTGACAGTTTGGAGGGACTAATTCTAAACTGTCGTATCTGAGCGCCTCTGCAAAGACAGTGATTATGTATGAGTGAGGTGAAAGTGTTGAATGATGATGAAAGTACTTTCTTTTTGGGGATTTTCTTTCTTTTTGAGTCACCCTGCCTCGGTGGGAGACGGCAGACTTGCTGAAAAAAAAAATATATATACATACAATTATCCACAACGCCAGACTGGCGTTGTGGATAAACTACTGTGTACTCTGATGCCAAGTTCTGCTGTGGATAGAGAGATAATGTTTGTAAATGATTTGGCATGTTTGCGAATTTTTAAGTATATATACATGCAATTTTTAAGTCTTCTCTTAAAATTTAAATACACTTTGTGTTTACTTTCACCCCAATAGGCCTTTATTTGGAATAACATTATTCTTGACTGGTGGTGAACAGTGGTTCGATAGGCTTTAAGCAAAATCAACCAACCAACCAGTCGTTTTCTAGACCTCTCTGATGCTGTCTAATATTATTCATTAATAATCTTATTTATTTTTATAAAAAAGCTTTCTGAATTTATATATTTCATTATGTACATACAAACCATACACAGTCATCGTTGAAAAGTTCTCTTTGTCCAGGAAATTTAAAAGATGTTAGCAAATCGTTAAGCATTTATTAATTTGTTCATTAACTGTGTAAAACATCTACAGTAAGTCATTTATTTAATGTTTAGAAAGTTCATGTGTCTGTTTAAAAATCCGAGTCATGCTTCTACATGCACGGTTCAGTATGATGTATTCTGTAGAGTAATGTTATGATGGCCTCAAAAGTTTCTTTCTTTTGGTACGTTGGTCTTCACAAGTCTTGTAATTGTCTTGTTCTGGTGTCTAAGAGTTTATGAAGTTCAGGTCCGTCATAGAGTGCTAACATCTGGATATCTTTAATGCGGATTTCTTCTTGTTTTTATAGTTTTGATGTAAAGGTCTCCAGTGGGTCTCCACAATTCAAAGTTTCTAAGTCCAATCTTCCTCCAGGTTCGCGTATATGTCAGTTCTGGTACTGGTGTGTTGGAAGGACTGGGACCCATAATGCTCTGAGAACTGTGAGTCGTCTCTGAAAATAAAGTAATATGAGTGCGTAAATAGATGGTATAAAATTATGGCTGTTAGACATAATAATATATTACATATTTCATAATTTAGATAAGTTCTGGCAACTTTTAAGGTATGGTTTTTACTCTGTCCATAATTAGGTATTTGTTTTGTTCTCTTGATGATAATTTTCCATGGGGATAAGTTAGCATATTTCACATCTCTTGCTATTGTGATTTATGCACAAAAAGACTCAAGTTACAAACCAGTTTCATTCCTGGCTCTTTGACTTATATGCAAGCTAAGATAACCACACACCCCATAAAAACAGTCACCATCATGCAGTCAACTGCTATCTCGCTAGAAATGTGCAAACGTCATATACATACGTTTTTTTGACACTTTAAAGATCTCCCACCGAGGCAGGTTGATCAAAAACAAAGAGGATTCGCTATCATTAATTTTTACATTAACATAAATGAAAAAAATATATTTTAAGCGCATAAGATCAATTTTTAGAAAGGACTTAATTTTGAATGAGTTCTTGCTAATTGACCAATTTTACCTACTCGGCAAGATACATATATATATATATATATATATATATATATATATATATATATATATATATATATATATATGTCGTGCCGATTAGGTAAAACTGGTCAATTAGCAAGAACTCATCTAAAATAAGTCATTTCTAAAATTTTCTCTTATACGTTTAAAGATATATTTTTTTTATTTATGTTAATGTAAATTTATAATTTTGTACCAAGAGAAACTTTGAAAACCTACCTAACCTTATTACAACAAGTGCAATTTAATTTAGCCTAACCCAACTAAACATATTTTAGATACGTTAACATTAATTTAATAATAAACAAACACAGTGAAATATATTTTTTCGTTATGTTCAGAATGATTTTGGCGAAATTATTGCATACACAAATTTTCACTTGTCTTATATGGCAAGGTGAGCGTTGCTATTTAAGCCAAATTCGCAAGTTTTACCTAATCGGCACGACATATATATATATATATATATATATATATATATATATATATATATATATATATATATATATATATATATATATATATATATATATATATATATATTGATCCACTTACCTGCTTAGGCAGAGACTGGGACAATTAAGAGGGCGTCCTTCCTATGACCGGCAGCACCAGTACTTCCACCAACGACCCCTCCGGTTCCTCTGTGGCGTCCACGAAGATCTTTGAAAAAGAGATGAACTCACGTAATACCTAGTTATAATAAATCATTATCATGTGGGTCACCTGATCTGCAAGTTAATAAGGTAACCCTTAAGTGGCTGCTTAGTCTTTTGTCTTTCTCCGAACTTAAGTTTATAAAGTTTATAATCTTGGAACCCTCCTCTGATTGTCACGCTCTGAACAAAGAAGTATACATACGGCATACATAAGTACACATATATACATAAATTCATGCAAAATTTTACATAAATACATGAATACGTTGCATACAGTTATGAATATGTACGCACACACACTCCTTTATGCATATATATATATATATATATATATATATATATATATATATATATATATATATATATATATATATATATATATATATATATATGCAAGCAAATGCACATATGTATACACATGTACATACAATTATATGCAAACTTATACCGTACGCATGTATTCTAATGCACAAGTGCGCATCCAAATATGCATATATGAACACTTGTGAACATAAGAACACACATGCCCACAACAGTATATCCACTCCTATATGCACACAATCATGCATACACAACTTGACTCACGAAATCGTATTGACACGATTACAAACAAACCATACCACGGGTGGGGTTAGAACCCGCGATCAGAGAGTCTCAAAACTCTAGACCGTCGCGTTAGCCACTGGGCCAGCTAGCTTCAATAAGATTCATCAAACTATGTATATGAATATAACTAGGTATATTAATATAACTAGGTATATTAATATAACTAGGTATATTAATAAAACTATGTAAATTAATATACCTAGTTGGATTAATCTTATTGAAGCTAGCTAGCCCAGTGGCTAACTCGACGGTCTGGAGTTTTGAGACTGATCGCGGGTTCTAACCCCACCCGTGGAATGTTTTTGTTTTTTTCATACATACACAAAATTGTACATGCATATAATCCTACATAAACACACACATACAAATGTAAGCATATTTTTTTATTTTGCTATTAAATTTTATCCCCACTCTGCACTATTCGTTTTTCGAGCATTGTAGTAGAGGAAGCTGGACTTATAAAATATGGGGATAGCTTTCACGGACTGCACAACAATCGAAATATATCTAGAGACTACTGAACTCACGTCTAAGACGTGAATTACTTATTTTATCGCAATAATATAATTTTCAGATACTAAATCACCGAGACTTACCTGAGACACCACTTGAGCCGCGGTCCTCAAGACTCACAGCCTTCAGACTGCCTTGGAATCCTCCGGATAAGCCTTTGCTGGCTCCACTAAATTCTGCGAATAAGACAAACAGCTCAGTTTTACTGTTGCTATTCAAACAAAACTAACCATTCTTAAATAATTATATATATATATATATATATATATATATATATATATAAATCAGAAATAACAGTTATAATAGGTCGTACCTTTTTCGAGAGATAATGGAGAGGGTTCAAATGAGTAAAGGTAAAGAGCAAGCCAGCAGGTCTGACCACCACACCGTGGGGTAACAATAATGACATCTGAAAAAGCCACCAACTGTAAGCTTTGCATGTTTAGCATAGCCACCATCTGCGACTCAGTGCAAGTTTTCACAGAGGATTCATCCCACCCCATAGCCAGGTAAATACTTTACTTAATAAGTGATATGGAAATAAAATTCTTAAGAGAATTTATATTTCTAAATGTATCCTTGTATAACTATTAAAATGGATATTTGCTTATCCCTCGTTGATCAGGTAATTCATAGTATGCACTGTGCTTGCTCTCCCTTCTCCTTCTTCTTCTTTCCTTATTAAGGAACTTCAACAACGTGGTTATTAGTACAATTAGACTGTCGCACAATATTCCTCACACCAACACACAAAAATCCTAATATCTTACCTCCGCTTCCTAAACCTTTTCCCCCTGGAAGGTCGAGAACGGCTTCACCCTTAGAGCCAATAGTTCCTTCGCCGACCAAGACGCCAAGAATCTCTGAAAGATTTAGGCAGTATAGCTTTGGGTATAAAGAAATAGGCAGCTTGTTCAACACTAGAATTTCCCTGATTATAATGTACCCTTACGTTGCCATAAATTTTGGGTTGCAAATAAATAACTACTTAACTGCCTGGAATCACTTTAAAAATAATAGTTTTTTTTTAGTTCTATTATAAACATTTATTCATTCAATTTATACTACTTTCTTACCCAATTGTGCCCAGCTGTGTGTGTGTGTGTGTGTGTGTGTGTGTGTGTGTGTGTGTGTGTGTATGTGTGTTAGCGAGCCTCTGGACCAGCAGTCGTATTAGGACCCCAAAGTGTCGTGAATGAGAATAAATGGTTGTCTAGTAAAAATTTCATGTTTTTTCTACAGAGCCTTCAACTACATATTTTATTGGTCTAGACTATAGTGTTATCAAATAACACTGAACTGCTAACTAAAATGCTAAATAATAACCATATAATAACAGGATAACAATCACTTTCAGAATTATCACTAATATTACTACCGCAACAACTTCTTACGTCTATAGTGACGTCTTACGTCTATCGTACCAATAACTTACGTCTATCGTAACAATAACTTACGAGCGTCACTTTGAGCTGGTTCTCCTTCGTCCATCTTGGAGTGCAGTGCGCTGTCGAGGAAGGTGTCGCCAGTTCCATAGCCGATGAAATCTATGAATAACAAGCTCTATTTTATAATAAGAATGAAGTTAAAATGTATAAAGACTGTCATTTTTTCTACGAAAGAATAAATATATCATTTTGAATTAGCAAAATCCCGTTTACGGTTTCTTTATCTACACTAACAGAGGGACTGCTTGTGGAAACCTTTGTAACAACCAGTCCAAAGAAAATTGTTCAATGCATAGCAAACAGGCATGTTAGGATTTTTTTTTATAGTAAATCTTCTTTCCTTACGATCTAAACACTCCCTCTAAACAAAAGTAATTTATCCTCCAAGAGAGGTTTGTCATATTTTATTAAGTTAAAACTTGTGAACCTAATTGAGCAGGTTATGTATATGGTTATTCTTACCAGAACGAACAGGTTGAGGGACAACTACGATGTCTGGGGTTGGTGAGGCAGCAGCCACCGCCAACACCGCCACCATAAACATCAGTTTCAGCTGTGACGATGCAACATAAATTATTCAAGATGTTTAAGTGAAACATTTAGGAGAATTCTCTCTTAGAAGCCAGTTATTAGTGGTTTAGGTCATAATTTTTTTTTTTTTTTAAGGCAACGCTTTATATAATTATATTTTAAAAGTTTCTTGTTGTTCTCATATTTCACTGGAGCCAATTGGCTTAACAGTTTCATAGCTGGAACTTATAAATTAATTCTTCGCCTGTTCATTCAACATTTGTTCATCTCCTATGCAATGCCAGTGTGCTCATTTCCTTTCCCAGTGCTCTCTCAATACATAATCATTGTTATACCAATACAGAAATATAATTTATATAATTCTGACTGATTACATTTAACTGAATGATGGAAAAATAAACACATAAGCAGTATAATGTGATCCTTTATTGACAACGTGGGCGAACCATTGTCAATAAAGGATCACATTATACTGCTTATGTGTTTATTTTTCCATTGTGTCGGTATTTTATACAATTTATTTTAACTGAAATATATTGTACGAGCTATCTTACTACACCCATGTGATTTGGAATAGCTTCTAGAATTGAATCAAAGGATAAAAGACTGAATAAAAGAACTGTCTTTGCATTAAGTGAATTAATGTAAAATTAGGCCCAAACTCGTGGTACTCTCTCTTCAATAAAAACAGCAAGAAATCCCTTTCGTGGGCCCTAAGTATGCTATGGAGAAGGAGCAAAGACAGGTAAGATTTCAGTCACTAAAAACAACGAATATAGCCACACTCCATAAAGGTGAAAGGCAACATACCCCCAGTGAAAAGTAGGGGCGCCATTAGTACACTAAGAGAAAACACAATAAATGTCCTGGACCCAAGACTTTCGACAGCCTCCCGCCAACCGTAAGGGGAATTACCAACAGGCCCCTGGTTGTCTTCAAGAGGGAGCTGAACAGATACCTAAAGTCAGTGCCGGATCAGCCGGGCTGTGGTTCGCTCGTTGGACTAAGTGAGGCCAGAAGTTACAGCCTAGCTGATCAGGCCCTGATCCACCGGGAGGCCAGGTCATGGACCTGGCCGCGTGGGCGTTGATCCCCGGAATACCCTCCAGGTAGACTCGTGGTAGGTAGTTGAAAAATAAGACACGAATGGAACACTTGATTATCTATGTTGCCGAAAATTTTCTATGTAGCAGACTTTTTCACTGGAAACAGTGGAAGGAATGAAGAGGAAATTTTTAGATGTTTATCCCTTGGCCGCAGACATAGGAACTGAACACTTCAAGTCTCTCACTGTCGCCAGGATAAAATTCGAATCCTTATTCAACTAAAGAATTCTGCTACGCAGGAGAAACGTTGCGACAGTAATGATACACGAGAGTCGCACATGTGTCTTAGCCATCAATTTAGCAGAATTACATATTAATATAATGGTAGTAAAGTATTAATGAGGCACACATGCAGTTTTATGGCGTGTAGAAAAGTCACTGAGATATTTATCGAAATGTTTACTTCCTAGTCTACTTTACTTCCTACTTTACTCTAGCTCAACTTTCATATGTCAACATGTATGTTGCTGTATGATCCACATGGATTTAACACATGTTTTCACATACAATAATAATTATAAAGGTTCATGATGCATGATGCTCAAAATTCTCCTCACAAACTTTAATAGGACCCATGACCACAACACAAGACACAGATCACTTTTTGATATACCCCGAGTTCATAACAACCTATGTAAAAATTCTATGCACATGAAGGGCTCAAAAACAACCTACTCACCCAAAACTAAATAATCATACTATAAACTACTTTGAAAAATGCTCATTATTACTTTCCTAAAAGATAATTTCAATTTTTAATAATATGTTACTAGTATGTTACCCCCTACTCACCCAAAACTAAATACTCATACTATAAGTTAATGTCAAAAATGCTCAATGTTATTTTCCTTAAGATAATCTTAATTTCATATTACCATTCGAAAATCTAAACACCTGTTACAATCTAATATAATCATATAATAATTTTAACAGTATAATATCATCATATTGTAATTTGAAAACAAATTTTAACTAGAATAAACTCAATAAATTTCTCTATTATTATGTACATAATGTTTAAGTTACTAGATTAAGCTGCCCCTAATGCCATGGCATGTCAGTGGCTCTCCTTGCACTCAATTTATATTGTAACTACCAATACCTATGTAATCTGCAATGAAATAAAATTTACTTTACTTTACTAAATAAATTAAGTAATGAATCTTTACATATAATTATAGCTTAATGTGATGTATAAATTTTAGTAAAATTTTAGAATCTGAATTAATATTTAAAAAAAAAAAAAAGTTTAAAACACCTCACAACTTTACCATGATAGTTGTACTCGTTCGAGAGGAACTCGATGTTAAGGCCTGGAGAAGAGAACACCAGCTGACCTGGGAAGGAACAGTGACCCGTTATAAAGGCTGACAGGCTAATTATCGCAAAAGGTCTTATCCTTCAGACGTTTATAAACTCCTACGTATCTCCGTGATATTAATGGCAACACAGAATAATTGCAATATTTTAATTATGTTTTTGTTTTACAACGTATTGCTCAAGTCACGTATCTCATTTTAAGGTTATAATTTCTTGACTCATTTGTTTTAAATAGTTTACATACGTACAGTAGGTGGCATGTGGTGAAAAATTTATATTAAAGGCTATTTAATAATAATAATAATAATAATAAAGTAAGTATATTAATATTTGTTTTAATGATTTATTTAACAAATAAAACAGGAAGCAGTAAAAAATAAAATACTCTTTATGTTGTCTTTTTAAATATAATTCAATGAAATTCTTAGTTTTAGTTTAGAGCAAAACAATCATTAGCTTTGCTTGCCCTCAAGATTTTGCAATAATTCTGTTTAAAATGTTAGGAGAGTAAAGCTGCGCAACCTTTCTTTACCTTGACGTTTTATTGGGAAGGTTTTAATTCTATTCGCAGCAAGATTCATCAATCTACATATGAAGTTCTTGCTGAAAGAGTTGCGTACCCAAGGTATGGCAGGTATGGCATGTGCCCTGGGCGCCACTTGATGGTGGGGGGGGGGACGCCACTGAGGAGTTTCTATTAAGTCAGACAAACCATCCTTGTAAAGTGAATTTTTTTTATTCAGATGTATTTATCTTTGACTATCATGAGTGAGCAGCACTAACATGACTAGTGTTAAACCACTGACATAAATTATTAGGTATAAATACAGTGCTTGGAGCAACACAACCACATACCTCACAAATTTAATGTTCTTATTAAAAGTGCCATTTCCTTATTTCTTCACGAAGAAGAAGGAAAGTGGAGCTGAATGACGGAATAGACGAAAGTTGCAGGCGGAGGAAGCCAAGAAGTTAAGCAAGTTCTTTATGCCCTTCTCTGAAAAGCCCGGAACAAGTTCGACACATTCCATGGAATCGCCTGCATCTGCTACAAGTCTGTGGGTATCCGAAGGTGGAACAAGTACAAACCGAGGAGGAAGTCAAGTCAGATTAATCCGAGTATGACGAGATTAATAGTGAAGCTGCCAGAGAGAACGTGGACATGACATGAGAGGAAGACGATGGTGGTGGTGGTGTTGTTGTTGAGTTTATTGACGAGACTTTACCTGACGAGTTTGAACCTGACGACACTGAACCTTGTGAACTGGATGGTATCGGCGAGCCTTTAACGATCACACCAGAAGTGATTGAACAACATGACGCTGGAGTTCTGAAGTTCAACAAGGATACTGGAAAAACAGTTCTGCCTGATGTGTTGAGAACATAGATAACACATCTGGGTTCGAAGTATTTCCAGAACAGCGAGGGGCTTTTCCTGTCAACAAATAACAGTTCAATGAACAAAACTTAGTTCAATAGGAAAATGGGAAATGGTCGTGGTGAGGAAGTGACTCTCATGGCTGATCTATTCCACTTTTATAAAGTCTGTATTTTGTATCTGTTGTCTTCTCTATTCCCGGTCAGACCATCAATCCTCGCGCAAACCCCCACACACACACACACACACACACACACACACACACACACACACACACACACACACACACACACACACACACACACACACACACACACACATATGTATATATATATATATATATATATATATATATAATAAATATATATATATATATATGCAAAACAATTGCAGACAGGCAATCTTAACAATGCAAGACAAGCCACGGGGGGGTGGAAATCTTTAGCTCAAGTAATTTCACACTTCTCAGTGCGTCATCAGGAGCTGTGCAATGTTGCAAAGGCAACAACAGGAGAAGTAGGGTAAGTTTTCAGAGAGTGGTAGTGTGGAGCCAGCCAGCCAGCCAGTCTGAGAGAGACAAGCGGGATACCAACCACACACCGGTTCCCTTCCCCACCCCAAATGGGGGCGGGTTTGGTAGGCCTCACAGTTTGCAGATAGTATGAGGAAATACTAGAAGATAGTTAATAGCTATATATACATATATATGTGTGTGTGTATAATATATATATATATATCTCAATGCTTACGTACTTCCTAAGATGCTCCCCAGCCTTTAGGAGTCCGAAACTCAAGGAATATGACTCTCTCCTCAAGGCCATGCTAGAGAGTGTATTGAATCTTTCCCTCGAAGATACAAAGTGGTTGCAAGCCTCACTTCCAGTCAGGCTTGGGGGGATGGGAGTAAGCAAATCTTCCTATTCTCTTCCATAGCATCAAATGAGTTAATAAAACAAATTCTTCCGGACAACCTCAGTGATTCAGCAGAAATACAGGACCCTAGCTACGCCAGTGCCATCACTGAATGGGAGAGACTTGCTGCTCCAGCACCAAAACCTAATGCAGAACTGGCCTACAAACAGTCAAGTTGGGATGGCACCATCACTAAAAAAAAAGATGCTTGCCAACATGCTTAGGGCTGTAACATCAGACAGGGAGACTGCCCGTCTCCTAGCTTTGAGTGCACATCACTCTGGGGACTTCCTTCAAACAGTTCCCATTTCGGCATTGGGAACACGCTCTGTGCCTTGCTGCCCCAATTCACATGGAATATACGTGTATTTGCGGCGATGAGCAAGCCGGCCAATATGATCTACATGGTCTTAACTGATCCAAAACCAAGGGCTGGCATGCAAGACACAATGAAGTCAACAACATCATAAAGAGAACCTTTGCTACAGCTGGATGCCCAGCTGAGAGAGAGCTCCGATCACTAGCAGCCAACAATACCCACAACCCAGCAAACCGCCCCGACGGGATCACCATCTATCCTTGGAAGAATGGCAAGCTCTTAGCATGGGACTATACCTGTGTGTCGACACTGGCTGACACCTACATCCATCACAGTGTCGGGCGACAGGGAGGAGCTGATGACCACAGAGAGGAGTACAAGATGGGCAAGTACAGGGACATAAGCCAACAGTATCAATTTGTCCCAGTTGGATCGGAGACCTTGAGATCATGGGGAAAAAATGCCACATGTTTCCTCAAAGAACTGGGTTCCAGACTCATCGACACCACCAGGGACCCAAGGCCAGCCACTTTCGTGTTCCAGCGTCTCAGCATGGCCATCCAGAGGGGAAATGCATGCTGCATACTGAGCTTGCTTCCGGCTTCGGAGGAGCTGGAGGAGATTCAATATCTTTGATATATTGTACCAATGTATTCATGTTCATGTTTGTGTTTTCTGTCATTGTATTCTGTTTATTAATAAAGCACACACATAACATATATAGGGGGTGGTAGGAGAAGAAAATATTCAAACAGCTCCGGGGAGAACCTTGAGTTTTCTCTGAGGTACGTTTATTGTCTTCTCTGAGGATGAGGGTCCCCAGTAAAGTTCTAGAGGTGGTACCTCCTACATTTTATATATATATATATATATATATATATATATATATATATATATATATATATATATATATATATATATATATATATATATATATATATATATATAATGTCGTGCCGATTAGGTAAAACGTCCTATTTTGGCTTAAATAGCAACGCTCATCTTGCCATATAAGACAAGCGAAAATTTGTGAATGCAATAATTTCGCAAAAATCATTCTGAACCTAACGAATTTTTTTTATTTCATTGTGTTTGTTTATTATTAAATTATTGTAGACGTATCTAAAATATATTTGGTTGGATTAGGCTAAATTAAATTGCGCTTGTTATAATAAGGTTAGGGAAGTTTTCTAAGATTCTTTTGGTGCAAAATTATAATTTTTTACATTAACATTAATGAAAAAAATATATCTTGAAAGGACTTAATTTTAAACGAGTTCTTGCTAATTGACCAGTTTTACCTATTAGGCACGACACACACACACACACACACACACACACACACATATATATATATATATATATATATATATATATATATATATGGTAATATAAGGCCTATATTAAGAATAAACGAGAAATGAACACTTATCGATGCTGATCAGTAACCCAGAGGGAAACAGAAATACGGAAATAAAATCGACCTCCCAACTGTAGAATATGAAACATAAAATAATGATTTAATGTTCTCCAGTTTGCCAATAATATCACGCAGCTGTTTAGCTGTGTATAAACGCTTGAAGTATAAATCCTGAACGACAGGTATTGTATCAGTCTTTATAACTGTGCACACCCACTGCTCACGTCCCCTGCTCACGTCCCCTGCTCACGTCCCCTGCTCACCTGCCCTGCTCACACCCCCTGCTGTTCTCTTCTTCCGCTCGTAGCACAGTAGTTAATCAGAATTAAAACATTTATTATGGTAAGCTTTTTAAGTGTTTAGATTTTACTTTGTCACGAGAAATCACATGAATATATTGTAAAAAAATCACTTAAATTTGTCTCTAAGAATAATATATAACCGCACATATGCTCTAGTGATCAAAATTATTTACTTGCTTGCTTATATACATTACAGTATATGGGAACGATGAGCATTGTAGGTATGTAACGCTGTGAATTCTGGTAAGTAAGGATATCGCAAATATATTATGTAGGATGAAGCGCTAAACTAGTGTGAGTGACAAAATTCCTGGAAAAGTGAAGGAAATCAGGTTTGATCCTAAGACTAAGAAGGCAGCTTCAATTCCTTGTATAAAAAAACCTTCACCAACACCCAGGTATTCCACTTTATGGGGGAAATCAAAAAATGTGCTAGGCACATGTCTAATCGACATGTGCCTAGGACAAAATGGTAACTAACACACACACACACACACACACACACACACACACACACACACACACACATATATATATATATATATATATATATATATATATATATATATATATATATATATATATATATATGCAAGACAACCACTATGAAAAATAGAAGAATTCCAAGCGCTTTCGTGACTACTCACATTATCAAGGAACATAGTTCATTGATAATGTGGTAGTCACGAAGCGCTGGAATTTTCTATTTTTCATAGTGGTTTCTTGCATATTTTGATATCACCTGTTTACTGTGATCTTATTGCATATATATATATATATATATATATATATATATATATATATATATATATATATATATATATATATATATATATATATTTAAAATGTGTATCATTTACCAAACTGCGGTCAGCCGGATTAGATCCTGCGACACATTCCCCAGTCGCAAGAGACAGAACAATGATCACATCGTCTTAACTACTTAACCTGAGATCCTACAAGAATCATGCACCCAGCAGAGCTAGGTGTTGTCCATGATCCGAGGACACTCGTGGTGGTGGTTTCAACCACCTTCACTACGTCGAGTGTCTTTGGATCATGAACAACACCTAGCTCTGCTGGGTGAATGTGTTTGTAGGATCGCTGGTTAAGCGGTTAAGAGCAGAACATTGTTCTGTCACTTTAGGCTGGAGAATGTGTCGCAGGATCTAATCTCCGCTGGCCGCAGTTTGTAAATGATAAGATATAACTTGTTTCATTGTTTTATATATATATATATATATATATATATATATATATATATATATATTACATAATATGGTACAAAAGATTTAAGAGATACATTGTTGATATAAAGATGGCATATACATTACAAGAGGTGTGAGAGATACATGTCTAATACATATTGTTACATGTTTGTCACTGATTATAATACGAAAATCTCATCCAGCTCCTCAGAGCTGAGGCGCGTGCCCAGAATACAGCATGCATTACCCCTCTGAACAGCAGCGCTGAGTCGCTGGAACAGAAAACTAGCTGCCCTGGGATCCCTAGTTACCCTGTTGAGTCTTTTGCCCAGTTCCTTGAGGAACGTAGATGCACTCTTTCCCTATGAGCCAAGGGTCTCCGAGCCTATGGGAACAAACATATAATGATGGGCAAGTTCTCCATATTTTCTCGACTTTTGGGACTCCCTGAAGGTGGCAGCTGCCCCTCCTTCCTCCCTGGTGTATTGGAGATAGGTATCAGTCAAGGTAGATGCACATGTGTAGTCCCACACCACCTGCTTGCCGTCTGTCCAGGCTTGAAGGGTGGTACCATCTGGACGCTTTTGGCTGCCATCAGATCTGCATAGTCGGGGTGGCTTCCTTACTGCTGGGCATCCGGCTGTTGTGAGGCTCCTCTTGATAATGTTATTAACCTCTTCTTTTCATGTCTTGCAATCTTTCCCTCGGATTTACGACACACAAGACCATGGTACCCGAATCGGTCTGCTGCTTCACTGCCACAAATACACCTGTGTTCGGCGAGAATAGGGGCGGCAAGTCGAAGGGCAACACCAATGCGGATGGTCTGTGGGTCGAGGCGTGTGCCAAGGCTGGAGTTGGGAACAGCCAATAGATAGTACCCTGCATGAGGAGCTCTCACTGCCAGGAGGCGGGCTCTATGCTTCCCTAACACACTCTGAAGCATTGCTGAGGCTATATTCTCTACTACTGGGCCATCCCAGTGCGACTGTTTGTAGTTGTTGGGGAGAGCAGGCCTGGTTTTAGAGCCCGTTAGATTATCCCAGATCCATATATATATATATGTCGTGCCGATTAGGTAAAACTCGCGATTTTGGCTTAAATAGCAACGCTCACCTTGCCATATAAGACAAGTGAAAATTTGTGTATGCAATAATTTCGCCAAAATCATTCTGAACATAACGAAAAAAATATATTTCATTGTGTTTGTTTATTATTAAATTAATGTTAACGTATCTAAAATATATTTAGTTGGGTTAGGCTAAATTAAATTGCGCTTGTTGTAATAAGGTTAGGTAGGTTTTCAAAATTTCTCTTGGTACAAAATTATAAATACTTACATTAACATAAATGAAAAAAATATATCTTTAAACGTATAAGAATTTTTTTTAGAAAGGACTTAATTTTAGATGAGTTCTTGCTAATTAACCAGTTTTACTTAATCGGCACGAATATATTATATATATATATATATATATATATATATATATATATATATATATATATATATATATATATATATATATATATATATATAATAAGTGTAGTGTGGGATATGAAAAATACAATAAATGAGGTTTATGGCATTTACTGAGAAGACTTTAGTGCATCGAACGAAACGTTGTCTTAGTAGATGTCATTACCATCATCGTGTCTAATTCACAAACTTCTCGGTATTTATTACCACTGATATTCAGTATAGGAGATGTACAACAGTTGAATGAACTGGCAGTGAAAGAACTCTGTAAGTTCCAGAGAAGTATTATAATTATTTTATTATTATTATTTTAATTATTATTATTATTATTATTATTATTATTATTATTATTATTAAATTAATGAGAAGTGATAAACCCGTGAGGAATGTATGGCAATCATGTTTGATCCGAGGAATGGTAGGTTTACTCCTATTTCTTAGATCAAGTGCCTTTCACCGACATCAACGCTCCGCTTCGAATTATTTTAAGTTCCAAAGAGAAGAAGCATACGCTTAAAAAAAGTTTAATGCAATACATGAATACACATGCAAGTATGAAATAATCGCTTAAATAAAAAAAAAGTATGACAAAGCAATCCTATGTATATTTTCTGAGAGCCTTTGTTAAGTTTTGACTTATATGTGTTCTACTGGCACAGCTCAGTGTGGTGTTTATTACTGGTGTCTTGATACTGCCCGCTGCCTCTCCTGCCAAGGATCTATTACATAGCATGTCTCAGCCTACACACTCTGGTGAGAACAACCATTTGTAGAATGCCTCATCAAATTCACTAGTTTTTTACTTAATGATTTGTGACTTACTATTCAAAGTGTAAAAGATTGTTTTTAATTGTCAATCATTTCTGTCTGCTGCACACAATTCCCCCATTTTTGTGTTCAACTCTGCCTTGTGCATTTCGGCTATCTTCTGTTTCCAATATGCATAGTCATAACGTCTAATACTGTATAAATAAATCATCAGTTCTGACTGAAGTTCATAAATTAGTCCTTTATAATTATTTTCTGAACGTATTTATGTTAATATAAATTTAAATATTTTATTATACCTTTTCATTTGCTTTTATTATTCCTATACCTAAGCACTATGATAGTGTTTATACATTTTACCCTCATTCTAAATTAGATGTGTACTGACCTTCCCATATTAAATACTTCAACTTCACTTTCATTTATCTGCTGAGGTTATCTCAGATGGAGGAAGAAATATTCAGTCAGTCTATCATTCGTGTTGTTTTTTGTCTTTATGTGGGTACTCACCTCTCATTGATATGTGTACTTACACTGTGACATACATACAGACATATATATATATATATATATATATATATATATATATATATATATATATATATATATATATATATATATATTATATTTTACAAGTCGGCCGTCTCCCACCGAGGCAGGGTGACCCAAAAAGAAAGAAAATCCCCAAAAAGAAAATACTTTCATCATCAATCAACACTTTCACCACACTCATACATAATCACCTGACTTTGCAGAGGCGCTCAGATACGACAGCTGAGAATAGTCCCTCCCATCTGTCACTATCCCAGACCCCTCCTTTAAAGTGCAGGCATTGTACTTCCCATTTCCAGGACTCAAGTCCAACTAAATCAATTAACTGGTTTCCCTGAATCCCTTCACAAAATGTTACCCTGCTCACAGTCCAACAGATCGTCATGTCCCAAAAACCATTCGTCTCCATTCACTCTTATCTAACACGCTCACACATGCTTGCTGGAAGTCCAAGCCCCTCGCCCACAAAACCTCCTTTACACCCTCCCTCCAACCTTTTTTAGGACTACCCCTACACCGCCTTCCTTCCCCTACAGATTTATACGCTCTCCAAGTCATTCTACTTTGATCCATTCTCTCTAAATGACCAAACCACCTCAACAACCCCTCTTCAGCTCTCTGACAAATACTTTTAGTAACTCCACACCTTCTCCTAATTTCCACATTTCGAATTTTCTGCATAAAATTTACACCACACATTGCCCTTAGACAGGACATCGCCACTGCCTCCAGCCTCCTCCTCGCTGCAGCATTTGCAACCCATGCTTCACACCCATATAAGAGTGTTGGTACCACTATACTTCGTACATTCCCTTCTTTGCCTCCATGGATAACGCTTTTTGTCTCCACAAATACCTCAACGCACCACTCACCTTTTTTCCTTCATCAATTCTATGGTTAACCGCATCCTTCATAAACCCATCCCCTGACACGTCAACTCCCAAATATCTGAAAACATTTACTTCTTCCATAAGCCCCCTCTCCAATGTGATATCCAATTTTTCTTTATTTAAATCGTTTGATACCCTCATCACCTTACTCTTATCTATGTTCACTTTCAACTTTCTACCTTTACACGCTCTCCCAAACTCGTCCACTAACCTTTGCAACTTTTCTTTAGAATCTCCCATAAGCACAGTATCATCAGCAAAAAGTAACTGTGTCAACTCCCATTTTGCATTTAATTTCCCATAATTTAATCCCACCCCTCTCCCCAACACCCTAGCATTTACTTCTTTTACAACCCCATCTATAAATATATTAAACAACCATGGTGACATTACACATCCCTGTCTAAGACCTACTTTTACCGGGAAGTAATCTCCCTCTCTTTTACACACCCTAACCTGAGCCTCACTGTCCTCATAAAAACTCTTTACAGCCTTCAGTAACTTACTACCTATTCCATACACTTGCAACATTTGCCACATTGCTCCCCTATCTACTCTATCATATGCCTTTTCTAAATCCATAAATGCAATGAAAACTTCTCTACCTTTATCTAAATACTGTTCACATATATGCTTCACTGTAAACACTTGATCTAAACATCCCCTACCCACTCTAAAGCCTCCTTGCTCATCTGCAATCCTACTCTCTGTCTTACCTCTAATTCTTTCAATAATAACCTTACCGTACACTTTACCTGGTATACTCAGTAAACTTATTCCCCTATAATTTTTACACTCTTTTTTATCCCCCTTCCCTTTATATAAAGGAACTATACATGCTCTCTGCCAATCCCTAGGTACCTTCCCCTCTTTCATACATTTATTAAACAAAAATACCAACCACTCCAGCACTATATCCCCCCCTGCTTTTAACATTTCTGTCATGATCCCGTCAGTTCCAGCTGCTTTACCCCCTTTCATTCTACGTAATGCCTCACGCACCTCCCCCACACTCACATCCTGCTCTTCTTCACTCCTAAACGATGCTGTACCTCCCTGGCCAGTACATGAAATTACCGCCTCCCTTTTTTCGTCGACATTTAAAAGTTCCTCAAAATATTCCCGCCATGTACCCAATACCTCCAGCTCCCCATCTACTAACTCCCCTACTCTGTTTTTAACTGACAAATCCATTCGTTCCCTAGGCTTTCTTACCTTGTTTATCTCACTCCAAAAATTTTTCTTGTTTTCAGCAAAATTTCTTGACAGAGCCTCTCCCATTCTTTCATCCGCTCTTCTTTTGCACTCTCTCACCACTCTCTTCACCTTTCTTTTACTCTCCATATACTCTGCTCTTCTATTAACACTTTTGTTTTGTAAAAACCTCTCATAAGCTACCTTTTTCTCTTTTATCACACCCTTTACTTCTTCATTCCACCACTCACTCCTCTTTCCTCCTGCACCCACCCTCCTATAGCCACAAACGTCTGCCCCACATTCTAATACTGCATTTTTAAAACTATCCCAACTCTCATCAACCCCCCCACTACTCATACTTGCACTATCCCACCTTTATGCTAATAGTTGCTTATATCTCACCCTAACTTTCGCCTCCCTTAGTTTATACACTTTTACCTCTCTCTTACTTGCTGTTGCCATTTTCTTTTTGTCCCATCTACCTTTTACTCTAACTGTAGCTACAACCAAATAATGATCCGATATATCCGTTGCCCCTCTATAAACATGTACATCCTGAAGCCTACCCATCAACCTTTTATCCACCAATACATAATCCAACAAATTACTTTCCTTACGTGCTATATCATACCTTGTATATTTATTTATCCTCTTTTTCATAATATATGTATTACTTATTACCAAACCTCTTTCTACACATAGCTCAATTAATGGTTCCCCATTTACATTTACCCCTGGCACCCCAAATTTACCTACTACTCCCTCCACAACATTTTTACCCACTTTAGCATTAAGATCCCCAACCACAATTACTCTCTCACTTGGTTCAAAACTCCCCACACACTCACTCAACATTTCCCAAAATCTCTCTCTCCGAAAAAGAAAAACTTTCATTAGAATAGGCAGAACTTGAGATTTTGGCTTAAATAGCAACGCTCATCTTGCCATATGAGACAAGCGAAAATTTGTGTATGCAATAATTTCGCAAAGCTCATTCTGAACCTAACGAAAAAATATATATTTCATTGTGTTTGTTTATTATTAAATTATTATAAACGTATCTAAAATATATTTGGTTGGATTAGGTTAAATTAAATTGCGCTTGTTATAATAAGGTTAGGTAAGTTTTCTAAGATTCTTTTGGTGCAAAATTATAAATGTTTACATTAACATAAATGAAAAAATATATCTTTTTAGAAAGGACTTAATTTTAAATGAGTTCTTTCTAATTGACCAGTTTTACCTAATCGGCACGACATATATATATATATATATATATATATATATATATATATATATGTCGTGCCGATTAGGTAAAACTGGTCAATTAGCAAGAACTCATCTAAAATTAAGTCCTTTCTAAAATTTTCTCTTATACGTTTAAAAATATATTTTTTTCATTTATGTTAATGTAAGAATTTATAATTTTGTACCAAGAGAAACTTTGAAAACCTACCTAACCCTATTACAACAAGCGCAATTTAATTTAGCCTAACCCAACTAAATATATTTTAGATACGTTAACATTAATTTAATAATAAACAAACACAATGAAATATATTTTTCGTTATGTTCAGAATGATTTTGCGAAATTATTGCATACACAAATTTTCACTTGTCTTATATGGCAAGGTGAGCGTTGCTATTTAAGCCAAAATCTCAAGTTTTACCTAATCGGCACGACATATATATATATATATATATATATATATATATATATATATATATATATATATATATATATATATATATATAAAATTACATACTGGTGGTGAAATATGAACTAATTACCCACAGAATTCAGTGGTTACGGGGTTGGCGACACAACGATTGACAGTTCGCTCAAGTCGAGAATGACAGGAGACTCAACAGCTGACAGCGAGACACGTGAGTAGAAGCCGCTATAATTGTGATAATACTGAACGTAATGACGACTTCACGTTTAAAATACTTAATACGGGAAGTACCAAAAAAAATATGCTTCTAAATGTTAACAAGCATTAACGATGAAGCATCCTAATTAATTATAATTAATTAGGTTTAATTAATAATTATTAATTGAATAGTTTCTAAAAACACTGAATTAGAAGTCAGTTAAACTTGGTTTACTCTAAAAGTCTGCATATTTTCAATATGCACACACACACACGACCAGCGGTGAAACGGGGTACGGAGCTGTGAATCGACCCATGCAGCCACAAATAGGTGACTACACACACACACACACACACTGGCTGAAGAGGCCACAAGGGCTCATGCGAGCAGGGCAAAGCTGCTGATTATGGGTGACTTCAACCACAGGGAAATCGACTGGGAGAACCTGGAGCCACATGGGGGCCCAGAAACGTGGAGGGCTAAGATGGTACTGGAAAACCTCATGTACCAACACGTAAGGGACACTACCAGAGAGAGAGGAGAGGACAAATCAGCAAGACTGGACCTAGTATTCACATTGAGTAGTGCAGATATTATGGACATCACATTTGAAAGACCCCTCGTGGCCAATGATCACCTGGTTCTGAGCTTCGAATACACAGTAGAGTTACAAGTGGAGAGGGAAGCAGGAAGGGCAGGACGAATGAAGCCAAACTACAAGAGAGGGAATTACACAGGCATGAAGAATTTCCTGCACGGGATTCAGTGGGACAGCGAACTGGCAGGGAAGTCAGTAAACGAGATGATGGAATATGTGACAACAATATGCAAGGAAGCTGAAGAGAGGTTTGTACCCAAGGGTGACAGAAATAACGAGAAAGCCAGGATGAGCCCTTGGTTCATACATAGCTTTAAGAAGAGGTATGATAAAGCTCATGAAGCAGGAAGAGTGACCTAGTAGCGACCAATGAAAAGGCAGGGACAGGCGTTGTGAATTGACCCCTGCAACCTCAACTACGTGAGTACAATTAGGTGAATACACACACACACACACACACACACACACACACACATACATTGACAGGATGTTCAACATGCGGGAAACTGGTTCATAAGGGTAAAGCTTATAGTTAATAACAGGGGAATTAGAGGGATGTTAGTAAATACTTCTTTACCATGAGAATAGTCACAAAGAGGAACGATTTAGACACCTAAATCGTAAAAGCAGGATTATATAGTTTTAAGAATACGCACAAAAGAGCTCATGAAGCCAGGAGACTCCATGGGGTTCAGTTTGTGAGGCAGAACAAAGATCTGAGACTTGACTCATGTAACTACAGGGACAACGCGAGGCAATACCAATGAACATCGGAAAATGAGGAGTAGAAATGATACAAGAAAATTCTTTGCTTCTCATTTGATTATATTTAAAGTAATTCTGTTTCACTGCAGATGTGCGCAGTGCCCTGGTCAACACTGGAATGATGGGATCCAACGTTAAATCCAGTGTTGCTGGATCTCGAAAACAAAGTCGTAGGTTATCTCAAGTTTTGTTTATTTGGAGGTAGGAGAACGTAAGCTCAGTGAAAGGCTAATGCTATGCCTATAGCGGAATAATTAAGAACATTTTTATATTAATTGATGTAAATTATCTAGAACGGTTTTTATATCAATTATATATTTTAATTAAAGATGTTATATATATATATATATATATATATATATATATATATATATATATATATATATATATATATATATATATATATATATATATATATATTGATATTGATTATATCAGACCTACAGGGAACCAACAAGGAAAGCAGCACTCTCTTAAGTGAAAAGATGTTGCCAGCCCAGCCATGATACCAACAGTTGAATTAGTGATCACAGCTGTTCCTAGACAGGTGAAGTGTTCTCTCTCTCTCTTTTTCTTTTTCTCTCTTTCTCACACAACCATACACATGCACGAACGCACTCATGGAAACACACACACATCGACCCAGACACACAGACACACAGACACACACACACACACACACACACACACACGAGCGGGATTCAACAGGGGTCAGTCCTAGGACCAGTGCTATTTTTGGTATAAGTGAATGACATGACGGAAGGGATAGACTCAGAAGTGTCCCTGTTTGCAGATGATGTGAAACTAATGAGGAGAATTAGATCGGATGAGGATCAGGCAGGACTACAAAGAGATCTGGACAGGCTGCAAGCCTGGTCCAAAAAGTGGCTCCACGAATTTAACCCCACCAAATGTAAAGTCATGAAGATCGGGGAAGGGCAAAGAAGACCGTAGGCAGAGTATGGGCTAGGTGGCCAAAGACTGAAAACCTCCTTCAAGGAGAAGGATCCTGGGGTGAGTATAATACCGAGCACATCTCGTGAGGCTCACATCAACCAGATAACTGCTGCAGCATATGAGCGAATGGCAAACTTGAAAATAGCGTTCTGATACCTCAGAAAGGAATCGTTAAAGACTCTGCACACCGTGTACGTCAGACCCATATTGGAGTATGCAGCACCAGTTTGGAACCCACACATGGTCAAGCACGTCAAGAAATTAGATATGCAACAAGACTAGTTCCAGAGCTAAGGGAAATGTCCTACGAAGAAAGGTTAAGGGAAATCGGCCTGACGACTTTGGAGGACGGGAGGGTTAGGGGATACATGATAACAACATAGAAAATACTGCGAGGAATTGACAAGGTGGACAGAGAAAGGATGTTCCAGAGATGGGACACAGAAACAAGGGGTCACAATTGGAAATTGAAGACTCAAACTAGTCAAAGGGATGTAAGGAAGCATTTCTTTAGTCACAGAGTTGTCAGGAAGTGGAATAGTGTGGCAAGTGAGGCAGGAACCATACATAGTTTTAAGACGAGTTATGATATAGCTCATGGAGCAGGGAGAGAGAGGACCTAGTAGCGACCAATGAAGAGGAGATCTCCTTTAAGAACAACTTTGTCTAGTTTATTCACATGATATATTGAAGAAAATTGGCTTCATGTCTGTATACATTTTTTTCGTTTTTGCTTTTAGAAGTTTCTCTTCCTACTGACCTATTGAGATATTATTCGAACTCTTAAGATAAAAATATTTTTGTTACAAATAAAAAGAAAATAATGAAACGCAGCATTTCATAAAGTTAATTCCCATTTATTCCCTTTTTCGTCTTATAGCTGTTCCATACTCTCCTCCTATGTTTTTTTATTGTTTTCATCTTTGTTTTTTATTCTGCAATTTTTGTTTTTTTACATTTGACCTACAAATTATTACTTACTTTTTTCTATGTACTTTCAGGATCTTCTTGATGATGACTAAATATTTCAAAGATAAATGGATATCTAATTTTAATAAATGATTTAAAGAAAAGAAAAAGCAGTTTTTTTTCTGCCACCCCAGTCTATATATATTTTTTTTTTTTTTTTCAAAGAGTCGGCCGTCTCCCACCGAGGCAGGGTGACCCAAAAAGAAATAAAATCCCCAAAAAGAAAATACTTTCATCATCATTCAACACTTTCACCACACTCATACATAATCACTGTCTATGCAGAGGCGCTCAGATACGACAGCTGAGAATTGTCCCTCCCAGCTGTCACTATCCCAGACCCCTCCTTTAAAGTGCAGGCATTGTACTTCCCATTTCCAGGACTCAAGTCCAACTAAATCAATTAACTGGTTTCCCTGAATCCCTTCACAAAATGTTACCCTGCTCACACTCCAACAGATCGTCATGTCCCAAAAACCATTCGTCTCCATTCACTCCTATCTAACACGCTCACACATGCTTGCTGGAAGTCCAAGCCCCTCGTCCACAAAACCTCCTTTACCCCTTCCCTCCAACCTTTTCTAGGACGACCCGTACCCCGCTCTCCAAGTCATTCTCCTTTGATCCATTCTCTCTAAATGACCAAACCACCTCAACAACACCCTCTTCAGCCCTCTGAAAAAAATATATATATTATATATATATATATATATATATATATATATATATATATATATATATATATATATATATATATATATATCATTTATTAAACTGTCCCGTCTCAAGAGGCCACAAGAGGTGGGACAATGTGTCGTAGGGACAAATCCTGGCCTGCCGCAGTTTGGTTAATGATACAAAACCACTTGTTTCGTGGTTTCATTGATACACACACACACACACACACACACACACACACACACACACACACACACATATATATCGATTAGAACACTGCGACTAGCCGAGGATTCGAACCCATGTCGTTTTGGCCCGCCGAATTTTGAGCGAAAATCACGCATGATGCTCTAACCCACAGGACCACGCAATCCTACAAGAATCACGCACCCAGCAGAGCTAGGTGTTTTACCGTGATCCGAGGACATACGGTGATGTGGGGGCCTCTGAGCTAATTTCATTCTACTCCCTGTTTGGAGTACTAGCCTCCACGAGCAGTATTTTATGTTTTTTGTAACCACGAACGAGTGGTCCTGTGGGTTAGAGCATAATGTGTGATTTTCGCTCACCATGGGGCGGGCCAAAACGACATGGGCTCGATCGAATCCTCGGCTAGTCGCAGTGTTGTTATTGATTCAATACCACTCGTTCGTGGTTACATATGTATGTATGTATGTGTGAATGTGTATGTGTGTGTGTATGTGTATATGTGTGTGTATGAGGATGTGTGCATGTGTGTGCGTGTATATGTATGTACTCACCTAGTTGTGGTTACAGGTGTCGATTCACAGCTCCTGGCTCCGCCTCTTCACTGGCCGCTACTAGGACACTCTTCCTGCTCCATGAGCTTTATCATAAATCTCCTTAAAGATATGTATGGATCCAGCCTCAACTACATCACTTCCAGGACTATTCCACTTCCTGACAACTCTGTGACTGTTATGTGTGTATGTGTGTATGTACTCACCTAATTGTACTCACTTAATTGTGGTTGCAGTGTGTATATGTGTGTGTATGTGTGTGTGTGTTTGTGTGTGTGTGTGTGTGTGTGATGTGCGTGTGTGTGTATGTGCGTGTGTGTGTGTGTGTGTGTGTGTGTGTGTGTATGTGAATGTGTGTACTCACCTAGTTGTGGTTGCAGGGGTCGATTCATAGCTCCTGGCCTCGCCTCTTCACTGGCCGCTACTGGGTCACTCTCCCTGCGCCATGAGCTTTGCCATACCTCTTCTTAAAGCTATGAATGGATCCTGCCTCCACTACATCGCTTCCCAAACTATTCCACTTCCCGACCACTCTGTGACTGAAGAAATACAGTGGACCCCCGCATAACGAGCACCCCGGAAATCGTACAATTATGTAAGTATAATATTGTAAATGCTTGTGGAAGTGTATTTTAGGGTGTCTGAAATAGACTAACCTACGTGACATTATTTCTTAAGGAAGTAAAATCATTCGGTAATGGCGCTTGAGCAGGCTTATGGAATGAATTTTGCTCGTTAGGTGGGGGTCCACTGTACTTCCTAACATCCCTGTGATTCATCTGAGTCTTCAACTTCCAACTGTATCCCCTTGTTGCTGTGTCCCATCTCTGGAACATTCTGTCTGTCATCCTTGTCAATTCCTCTCAGTATTTTATATGTCGTTATTATGTCCCCCCTATCTCTCCTGTCCTCCAGTGTCGTCAGGTCGATTTCCCTTAACCTCTCCTCGTAGGACATACCCCTTAGCTCCGGGACTAGTCTTGTGTGTGTGTGTATGTTTGTTAGTTACCATTTTGTCCTAGGCACATGTCGATTAGACACTAGGCCTGTTGTATGTATGTATGTGTGTGTGTGTGTGTAACGAAACACTTCGAAATGTTTCGGCCCCGCCGGGAATTGAACCCGGGCCCTCCGTGCGTGAAGCAAGAGCGCTATGTGTGTGTGTATGTGTGTATGTATGTGTATGTGTATGTGTGTGTGTGTGTGTGTGTGTGTGTGTGTGTGTGTGTGTGTGTGTGTGTGTGTGTGTGTGTGTGTTGAATATCATTTATGTATGAAGGTCTAACAAACATCTTAAGAGGAATTTTTGCTGAAAAGAAGCATGATATAATCTCCAAACTTTACGAAAAATGTTTTACATTATTTTTTTTTTTTGTATGAAATTCATTAATACTTTGTGTGTTTCTTCCAAGAATACTAAAACTTCAGGTCTATGAAAACAATTTTTTTACAGATTAATATTTTAAATCGTTATTTTGCACAGTGTAAAATATGGAGATTTAGCGTATCAGGTTATGAATCCTTAATGTCTTGATACTCAGAATTCTTGCTATGAAGAATATATTATTATTACTTTCCTTCGGAAGTGTTCAACCCTTAGTGGTCGTACAGCACCTGGGAGTTAAAGAGGTTATCAGGTTTGACCAAAGAATGAGAGAGTATCTCCAATGACTTGAATTCAAATGAAGGGAGATTATTGCCTATTCCTTTGACCAAGAGCTCTTCACCAGCATCAAGGCACCCTGCTATACATGACCAAGAGCTCTTCACCAGCATCAAGGCACCCTGCTATACATGAAGGACCTCTGAGAGAACAGTTGGCTTCGTATTCCTTTTTATAGCTCAAAGCTCAATACTACTTATGTTGTATAAATTAATTCCTACCTCTGCTTATAAACTTAGTAACTTCTCTGTCCTCTAAATAACACAGAATCTCTGTTGAATGCTTTTATACAGAGTGAATAAATTTCTTAACTTATACAATGAATTGCTCTTATAATATTTAGTTGTGATACATTTGAGAGTGAATAATCCTTAATTTTCATGAGCTGTTTAGTTTTTGTGATAGAGACGAGGCTTTACAAAGCACTTTACTTACCTGTCTCTGGTCTCTGTTGTGAGCCTCTCAAAAGATAATTCATCATTCTTATTCATAAAAATGTCACTGATGACTCATAAGTCAGTAGAAATCTTTCTTCACCCTTTTCATCAATGAATTACTCTTTCAGTCGATGCAAATATCATGGTAATTCCTTCTTATCGAATTTGCATTTGTTCATCTTTCTTATTTTGTTTTTGTCAGAGGATATTTGTTAGTATTATTATCAGCAATAACACTTTCATTGTGTGATTGAAGGCCTTACATTTCTCGACATTAGTATCCTGAACATTAGGATCTTCAACATTAGGATCCTCAATATTAAGATCCTCAGCATTAGAATCCTCAATATTAGGATCCTCAGCATTAGAATCTTCAATATTAGAATCCCCAACATTAGGGCCTTCAACATTAGAATCATCAATATTAGGAGCCTCAATATTAGGATCCTCATCATTAGAATCCTCATTATTAGGATCCTCAACATCAGGATCCTCATTATTAGGATCCTCATAATTACTGTTCCATTTAAAGAAGTAAGAACTCATCGCCGGAAAAATTAGATAATTTATCAAAAAATCTCGACTCATTACCGGAAAGTATGGACTCATTACCGGAAAGTTTGGACTCATTACCGGAAAGTTTGGACTCATTACCGGAAAGTTTGGACTCATTACCGGAGAGTTTGGACTCATTACCGGAAAGTTTGGACTCATTATTGGAAAGTTTGGACTCATTATTGGAAAGTTTGGACTCATTATTGGAAAGTTCGGATTCATCATTGGAAAGCTTGGACTCACTATTGGAAAGTTTGGACTCATTACTGGAAAGTTTGGGCTCGCTTTTAGAAAGTTTGGAATAATTGGAAAGTTCGTACTCATTGGAAAGTTTAGGCTCCTCATTGGAAAGTTTGGACTCATTACTGGAAAGTTTGGGCTCGCTTTTAGAAAGTTTGGAATTATTGGAAAGTTCGTACTTCTCATTGGAAAGTTTGGACTCATCATTGGAAAGTTCGTACTCCTCATTGGAAAATTTGGACTCCTCATTGGAAAGTTTGAACTCATCACTGGGAAATTTGGACTCATTACTGGAACGTTTGGACTCATCAATGAGAAGTTTGTACTCATCACCGGAAAGTTTGCATTCATCACAGGAAAGTTTGTACTCATCACTGGAAAATTTGGACTCGTCTTCTGAAACTTCAGACATGTCATCATTGCCAGATATTTCTCCTCCACCAGGCACCTTAGATTCATCATCAGTAAAGTCCTCAGAATCATTGTCAACAGACGCTTCGAGTCATCATCAGCAGAGACATCCGGCTCATCGTTTAAAAAGACAATTTGTTCTGACTCTTTAGACTTACCGTGCCTAGAAACATTGCCTTTAGAGATGAGAGACTCGCCATCCTTATCTTCAGAGATGAGAGACTCGCCATCCTTATCTTCAGAGATGAGAGACTCGGCATCCTTATCTTCAGAGATGAGAGACTCGCCATCCTTATCTTCAGAGATGAGAGACTCGCCATCCTTATCTTCAGAGATGAGAGACTCGCCATCCTTATCTTCAGGGAGAAGAGACTCACCAGCCTTATCTTCATCAGACGCAAGACGTTCAGGCGTAGGAGACTTCCTCTGTCTATCCTGGATCATTTTTTTATCGACCTCACTTGTTTTAATACCATCGTCAACAACAGAATCCACTGAATTTTTGTCATCAATGGAATTCGAAGTTCTTGGAGATAGTGAAATATTCTCCAGTATTTTTGGAATCATCAGCATCATTATTGTCGTCTTGATCATTACCAGTGAATTTTAAGCTGCCAAGACGAGTAACAGCTGATACAATCTCATCAGTAGCATTGATTTTTTGCTTTCTTGCATATAAGCAATACGACCGTTCCACTGTTTACTGTGTGAGACCTCAGGTTCAGAACCATTGCCCTTGGCGTTAGTATAGGCACTGGAACCAGAAATCTGTTGCCCATTAAAAACCACTTCATCTCTGTTTTGTTGCACATCATCAATATAAGATGTAAAATCAGTATCCTCTGCTTCATTATCTTGGTGTAAAACCATTGAATCTATAATTTCAACAGCTTCATAGTCATCAGCACTCTGGATCTCTAATTCAACACTTTTATTTGTCTCTAAGCTAATGTTAATGTTGACCTGTGAGTCATTTACGTGGAAAGCTTTTGTACTATCGCCAAAAGATATACTGGAAAAATTTTTTACCTGTGTATGCACTTGTTTGTTTCCCAACATCTCCACTGAATTCTGGGCTGTTTTTGTTTGTGATTCCTAATTTGTGACTATCAGACAACTCAGCGTCTTGAAACTTCTGGCGAACACTTCCAGTTCCTTGTGAAACAAAGGAAACATTCACACCTTGACTGTTAATGGCCTCAGAATCATAAACATTATTAGATACTGTTCCATCACTACCAGTTTCTTCCGCTGCTTTAGTTACAAGTGTCGTTATAACATAATTTCCAGGAACCACTGAACTGTTAATATTGGGAAACTTCTCACTTTCATTGTTATCGACGTCTTCGTTCAGTTTGAGCTTCGTTTCGGAAGAATTTTCACTTTTGTTCCCATAGTTACTGTATTCAGTAACTGGAATAAGTGAAGGAATATCTTTCATTTTCTCTGAATATATATATGTTAGACTATCATCAACTTGTAAAATGTTTGGAACAGAATTTACTATATTATAACTTTCGTCTGCCATGTAGTGGGCGGCACTCTTGCCGTTATTAAGACTCCCTATATTTTTAATATATTGGTAGCCTCTAGAAAGGTCGTCAGAATACTTCATTGAGTCCTGACCTTCAATATTCTTTCCAGTTTGGTTTTGATTGAAGCTCTCTTTATCACCATGAGCTTCAGTCTGGCTTCTTCTAGGTATGAATTTCATGGAATGTTGAGTTAATGAATTGCTTTTCTTATTCGGTTTATCACTGGGAGAAGTAATATTTTTAGTCACGGCACTGGTGCTAGTTTCTTGAAGAGGGGAGTCACACTCACCAGAAACAGCAGTACCGAGGCCAACCTGGCTTCTGTACTCCTCGGGTTGTAGGTCACTTCTACCTTGAAGAACAGGTTCGACCTTCGGGAGATTCTCCGCGTGCGAATCATGAGTGTTCTCTCCATCCTTGTCAGCTAAAACTGCAGTTACAGGAGGATGATATTCCGTATACCGAGGAGTTCCATTACCTTTAAGGTGTTGCCCTGTACCTCCTCCATGCTCTGAATGTATGTCTGTTACACCCATGTTAGCAGCGCCCTCCTCCACAGTCGATTTTCTTCTGTGTTGGGTAGTCGGCTTCGCGTTGCCTTCAGCATGTACTCTACCTGCAAATATAAAATATAAAAGCACATTTATAGACAAACTAAAACAAAATATGCTTATTTCTAACTTTGACTTTTTAAATTTTTTTTTTTTTAAATTTGTAGTTTTCACACTGTAATTATCTTACTATAGACCTAATGATGAGAATGCCACGTATGTTCCAAGCTCACCACGGGTACTCACGTTGGTTGCAGGCTCTACTGCCCCGCCTCTTCACTGGTCGCTACTGGGTCACTCTTCCTCTTCTTAAAGCTATGTATGGATCCTGGCTCCACTACATCACTTCCCACACTATTCCACTTCCTGACAACTCTGTGACTGAAGAAATACTTCCTAACGTGTGTGTGTGTGTGTGGTTGCTAATAAAAAGTTTTCATTAAATGTCTTTTTACGTAACATGTGAAAATACCTACCATACAGATCGAACTGTTTGGGTTGTGGGTAGTGGGAATGAGTATGTTCTATCCCTTCAATTGTTGGAAGGTGCGATTCCTCTTGAAGCCCAATGGGATCCTGGACTGACTCGCCTGGATGACTGGAGTTCTGGTGGTACATACTAATTGAGTCTGTTTTTTGTTCAGTCTCTGTAGGAATAAATTTTACTTCTCTTGATTCTATTGCTCTCTTGCCATGTTCAGGAACCCCCTGAGAAAGATCTTCAAAAAGTTTTCTTCATGTTGATGTTGTTTTCCTGTCTCATTGTTGTGAGTTTTTAATTCTGGAATTTGAAGTTCTGGAACTGATATCTCGTGTAAATGATGTGCGCGTTTTTTATTCTGTACTGTTGACAATTTAGCTTTATGCTCTGGGAATATACCTCCGAGATGCAGAGGCTCTTGCAATTTGCCAGGCAGGTTGGTATCCTTTCTCTGATGCGAATGAATCAAATTACATCTTGTTCCTGAAGTGGTTGTAGAAACGTGACATCTTCCCTCTTTTGTGGTTGCTGCATTTTATCTTGCCCCCGATATCTCTGTCCAAGGCTGACATCTTCCGTCATGAAGTGTTTGCTGCAGACTGACGTGTTGTCTTCCACGTGGCTGCTGAATGCTGATATTTTGTCCCTGAAGTGGTTGTTGAAAGCTGACATCTTGCGTCTGATGTGGCTGTAGAAGGCTGATATCTTGCCCCTGATGAGACTGTAGCAAGTTGGCATCTTGCCTCTGATATGGCTGATAAGAGCTGACATCTTGCCCCTGACGAGTCTGGTGCTGCAGGCTGACATCTTGCCCCTGATGAGACTGGTGCTGCTGCAGGCTAATATCTTGCCCCTGTTGAGGCTGTAACAAACTGATATCTTGCCTCTGACGGACTGCTGAATGCTGAGTCTTTGTCTCTGATAGTGGTTGTTAAAAGCGACATTTGTCCTGATGTTTGTTAAAAGGTGACATCTTGCCTGATGTGGTTGTAACAAGGCGACATCTTGCCCCTGATGTGGTTGTAACAAGGTGACATCTTGCCCTTGATGTGGTTGTAACAAAGTGACATCTTGCCCTTGATGTGGTTGTAACAAGGTGACATCTTGCCCTTGATGTGGTTGTAACAAGGTGACATCTTGCCCTAGATGTGGTTGTAACAAGTGACATCTTGCCCTTATTGGTTGTAACAAAGTGACATCTTGCCCTTGATTGGTTGAAACAAGGTGACATCTTGCCCTTGATGTGTTGTAACAAGGACATCTTGCCCTTGATGTGGTTGTAACAAGGTGACATCTTGCCCTTGATGTGGTTGTAACAAAGTGACATCTTGACCTGATGTGGTTGTAACAAGTGACATCTTGCCCTTGATGTGGTTGTAACAAAGTGACATCTTGCCCTTGATGTGGTTGTAACAAGGTGACATCTTGCCCTTGATGTGGTTGTAACAAAGTGACATCTTGCCCTTGATGTGGTTGTAACAAGGTGACATCTTGCCCTTGATGTGGTTGTAACAAGGTGACATCTTGCCCCTGATGTGGTTGTAACAAGGTGACATCTTGCCCTTGATGTGGTTGTAACAAAGTGACATCTTGCCCTTGATGTGGTTGTAACAAGGTGACATCTTGCCCTTGATGTGGTTGTAACAAGGTGACATCTTGCCCTTGATGTGGTTGTAACAAGGTGACATCTTGCCCTTGATGTGGTTGTAACAAGGTGACATCTTGCCCTTGATGTGGTTGTAACAAGGTGACATCTTGCCCACGGAGAATATTCCCTCTAACTTGCTGCTGGGAAACTTCGGTGTTTCGCAGCCAAACATCTTGTTCTTTAAGTTTTGCTTGATTAAGTGGAGGATCTTTAAGTTTACCTCTGTAATGAGATTGAATTTCAAGGTTTTGTATATCTGGAAGCCTATTAGGTGAACGATGCTGTCTTTCGTGATGCATAATGTCTGGAGTTGTCCAGTTCAAAGTTTGTCTCTCTTCATTTCCAGCTTCAAGATTTCTTCCAGTATCTCGTCTCACAATGTTCTTATCCCTGTGGGCACTTACTTCCAAAAGCTGGTCTTTATAATTAATCTCTGGTGATTCCTTATTTTCCTGTTTCAACTTATAATCCCTAACCTGTGGCAGCTGGCCCTGTGGTTGGACTGTAAGTGAATCAGTTGTATCGTTAGAAATTTGACTTTCCAGTCGCTGAAAACTATAGAGTTTGTCACTCGTCTTCATTAACTGCGCCTTGTGATGCGTAGATGTAACGTGAGAGAGTTCAGTGTAGTTGTACAGTAGTTTTTGATCAGTATCTTCTTTAAGACTTCCATTTCTCTGGCGACTAAAGCTCATTCCCTTAACTTCTCCAAGAGCGAACAGCACCAGGAACACCAACTGTATCCTGGCGGTATCCTGAAAAAAAATATCAATAGCGAGATCAGAGTGAAATGAAGGGAAAAGATTTCGAAAAATCTTAACCAAGTCGATGTAATTTTTGACGTTGTTAAGTCATACTATAAATTATATTATGGTTAAATTACGTATTTACAAAAAAAAGTGACATTCATCAGTGGCTATATTTCATAGCATTAACATATTGGGCAGCAGACATTAAAAAAAAATATTTGAATAATTTACATGTAACTCCCAGAAATATTTGAAAATATTACGGAAACAATAATAGTAACGAAAACAAATATTATTCACTACTGAAATGTATAATATTTATAATCATATAGTATAATAATTTTATTAATTGTAGTTAGAATAATAACTAACCTGCAATAATCAGTATATATAAACAGAGAGTTTTCTTTAATTATAGATTAATGAGTTAAAATATTACTGACTTTTGGTGAAGAGTTCACATGCAGTGTTAATGACCCTCATGGAGTCGAAAGACGTTGAATCAATTAATCAGCTAACCGACTGCCGTAGCAACTTAAGTTTGTCAACCGTATTACTTATTTAGTATACATTTCCTAACAGAATTTATAGCAGTTAAGTTTAATATCTTTATTATGCACTCCATACCCACCCTGTGGGCGGTAGCCAAAAGATTACAGAGGTTCATAATGGGTCCAGGGACTGAGCCCCAAAGTTTTGATAGCTGAACAAGTTACAGTAGTAATGAACTATTTACATGTTTATATCTGGTCACAGTCGTAATGAGTTATTTATGCAGACATAAATTAGGTCAAACACACACACACAAGTGGTAATACTTTATTTACAGTGAGTAAAGTCAGAGTATTTTTCCAGAATGGTCTGTAATATACCACTGTGGATAAAATACTTTGACATATCTTTAACATTTCTGAGTGAGTTGTCTCTGAATTCATTAATTTTATTGTATTCCAGTACATATTAATGCAAAGTGTGATAGTCGTCTATCTGGCAAAGTTTACAATTCGTTAGGTCTACATCTCGTGGTGGTGATTTAACCTTCCAAAGATACTTGTAACCCAGCCGGAGCCGAGTGGCAGTGACATAGTCTGCTTATTTTGTTGGAAGCACCACAGACATGTGGCTCCTCCTGCATGATAGAGTGATGATAGCTGGACTGACTGGTGTCAGTCATCCTCATTTTCAGTCTTAAGTCTTATAGCATGGGTGGTGTATGTTGCAGAAAGGAGAAGGCTGGAGGCAGTTATAATATGTCTGAGGGCAGTGTGCGGTGTGAATATAATGCAGAAAATCCGTAACTTGGAGATTAGAAGGAGGTGCGGGGTTTCTAAAAGTATTATACATAGGGCAGAGGAAGGGTTGTTGAGGTGGCTTGGACATTTAGAGAATATGTATCAAATAGAATGACTTGGAGGACGTATAAACCCGTAGTGGAAGGAAGGCAGTGTAGGGGTCGTCCAAGAAAATGTTGGAGGGAGGGGTTAAAAGAGGTTTTTGTGTGCGAGGGGTTTGGAATTCCAGCAATCGTGTTAGACAGGAGCGAGTGGAGACAAATGGTTTTTATGACTTGACGAGCTGTTAGTGTGAGCAAGGTAACATTTATAAGAACATAAGAAAGAAGGAACACTGCAGCAGGTCTAGTGGCCCATGCCAATGACCCAACCTAGTCAAGTTAGGTCGCATCCACTTAAGGAAGGAGCACGGCATCAGACTTACTAGCACAGGCTAGTTAGGTCCAACTCACACCCACCCACATCCACTCATATATTTATCTAACTTAATTTTAAAACTACACAACGTTTTAGCTTCTATGACGGAACTTGGGAGTTTGTTCCACTCATCCACAACTCTATTATCAAACCAGTGCTTTCCTATATCCTTCCTGAATCTGAATTTTTCCAACTTAAAACCATTGATGCGAGTCCTGTCTTGGCTGGATTCAGAGATTCAGAGAAACCGATTAGCTGGACTTAGAGTCCCTGAGGTGGGAAGTACAGTGCCTGCACTCTGAAGGATACCTAGAGTATACTTGGAGAGGGTTTTGGGGGAGTTAACGCTCCTGCAGCCTAGTCTGTGACCAGGCCTCGTAGTGGATCAGGTCCTGATCAACCAGGCTGTTACTGCTGGCCGCACACAAGCTGACGTACGAACCACAGCTCGGCTGGTCAGGTACTGACTTTAGGTGCCTGTCCAGCGCCTTCTTGAAGACAGCCAGGGGTCTGTGGGTAATCCCCTTTATGTATGCTGCGAGGCAGTTGAACAGTCTTGGGCCCCTGACACTTATTGTGTTTTCTCTTTGCATACTCGTGGGGTGCCTGATTTTCATTGGGGATGTTGCATCGCCTGCCTAGTCTTTTGGTTTCGTGGGGTGTTGTTATGTCGCAGTTTTTTTTATACTGTAGTGTAAACATGCCTCTGGCAAGAAAGTGATGGAGTGATGGTGGGAAACGGCCGATATGTCAATAAAAAAAATTGTAGACAGGCAGATGTGATTTACACAGATTTTGCAAAGGCGTTTGACAAATGCGATCATGGAGTGATAGTACACAAAATGAGGGCCATAGGCATTACTGGGAAGGTAGGTAGATGGATATTTGAGTTCCTAACACACAGAACACAAAAAGTAGTAGTGAACAGGGCAAGATCCAGCATCAGCGAGGTCAAAAGCTCAGTGCTCCAAGGCACTGTCCTGGCACCTCTGCTGTTTCTCATCCTCATAGCAGACATAGATAAAAACACCCAGCACACTTTTGTATCATCATTTGCAGATGACACTAAAATAAGCATGAAAGTCACTACGGTAGAGGACACTGAAAAATTACAGGAGGACATAAGCAGGGTCTTCCAGTGGGCAGTGGAGAACAACATGACGTTCAATGGTGATAAGTTTCAGCTGCTTAGGTATGGAAAAAATGAAGAACTCAAAAGGAACACTATATACAAAACACAAGAGGGTCACCACATAGAACGAAAAGAACACGTAAAGGACTTGGGAATAATTATGTCTGCTGATCTGTCTTTTAAAGACCATAACAAGACAAAGATCACAACAGCCAGGAAGATGACGGGGTGGGTATTGAGAACTTTCAAAACAAGGGAAATAATGCCGATGGTGACACTCTTCAAATCGCTAGTGCTCCCCCACTTAGAATATTGCTCAGTGCTGACGGCCCCGTTCAGGGCAGGAGAAATAGCAGAGCTGGAACAAATTCAGAGATCGTTTACGGCTCACATTGAGCCATTGAAACATCTAAATTATTGGGAACGCCTTCAAGTCTTGAACATGTACTCATTGGAGCGGAGGAGAGATACATGATAATATATACTTGGAAAGTACTTGAGGGCCTGGTCCCAAATCTGCACACTGCCATAACAACATACTGGAGTGAGATATATGGGAGAAAGTGTAAAATAAACCCAGTGAGGAGCAGGGGTGCGGTGGGGACAATACGGGAGCACTGTATTAACATCCGGGGTCCCAGACTATTCAACATCTTACCAGAAGATATCCGAAACATCGCTGGAACCAGTGTAGAAGCCTTCAAGAGGAAACTGGACAAGTATCTTCATCGGGTGCCAGATCAACCAGGCTGTGATGGATATGTGGGGCAGCGGGCCTCCAGCAGCAACAGCCTGGTTGACCAGGCAAGCACCAGACGAGCCTGGCCCATGGCCGGGCTCAGAGAGTAGATACTCTCAAAACTCTTCAAAGGTATATCAAAGGTATATATCAAAGGCAGGCTCCCTGGCCAAGCCTTATGTCATGTGACTGCCGTGTGTACCTCTCACATAGGCCAAAAGCCCTTCCTCTCAGATTCAACTAGGCATAGCCGTGAGGAGACTTGAAGGCTGGGCTCCTCTACGAATACCAATAATACGCCTCCATAACAGTCAACAGTTGTTTCCATCCCTCCATCAACAAACCCTATTAACAAACTGTGATAGCTTTTGGGTGTGTATTTTCAGTAATTACGTCTATGTTGAGTGATTGTTTTTGACGACACCGGTGGACATATGTTTATATCTAGGGGATGCTGCCAAGGCAGCACTCTCCCTTTCCTTGCATTTCTACACTTTACACAGTCCTTCCTGGTTCGTATTGCTTAGTGCAAGTGGCTTTGCATGCAAACTTTCGAAGGGGTAGACCAGGGTTCCATGCAAATTAAGACAAACTAGGTTAAGCCAGTTTCTACAAGACATCCCAAACCAGCAAGCGATCCGTCTGCCCTACTTCAAAACGTCTGTGTGCATTTTTGCAAACATTCCAGCCATCTTAGTGTATACAGTATCGAGGAATTAAACCAGCAAGTCAACCCAGCTGAGAGAAAGAAGCCAACCCAGTTTCTGTTAGAATCAGTCGACTCAAGCCTACCAGTGTGTCTGTTTCGCTCTGTAATACTAGTAAATCGCTGGTCAGAGAATTACCATCCATTGTGTGTTTACTAAGACAGGCAGTTTAGTGAGAGTGAGAGTGCAAGCCCCAAGCAGTGCGTCTAACCACCATGTGCTCGCTCCTCATTACTTTATAATTTGTTCATGATTGTAACCATGTATAAACGTAAGTAAGTAAATTTACTTACATGATTCATTACCTTTGAAACTTGTGAGTTCATTACCTTTGTACCTTGTTCAGCTATCAAAACTTTGGGGCCTAGTCTCTGGACCCATTATGTACCTCTGTAATATGTAAATACCTTTGTAACTTGTCATGATTGTGACCAGATCTTTTTTTTTTTTTTTTTTTATTTATAAACTGTAAGTGTACATATACAATAACCAGAGCGCCAACAGGCATACAACGTAACAAAGCAATTACTTAACATATAATCAACACATAAACAAAGAACCCGTCATCACATAATAGAAACCTGTGCCACGTACAATTAAACCTTATTCACCCACATACATCGAAGTTAGAAAGGTACATTATATACATTGGATAACAAGTCTTGCATGTAATATATCCAGTTGTTAAGATGCATAATATATATGATATCTATATGACCAGATCTACCTGAGTTCATTACCTTTGTAACTTGCTTAGCTATCAAAACTTTGGGGCCCAGTCCCTGGACCCATTATGTACCTTTGTAATCTTTTGACTACAGCCCACAGGATGGGTATGGGGTGCATAATATATACTAAACCATGACAACACCGCACTCAGCCGCCCCATACACCACATGGGCCAGTCACATATCTGCCTGTACCATCGTTATCTACATCGCCCACACACCAGGTCAAGAACCGATTGATTTGTGTGTCAACGATGAAGCCGAGTGTCTGTGGGTCATCGTGTGAATGTGTAAATTCGTCCAGATTCAGCTATTTTGTAAGAAGCTGCAAGGTGTCGACGCCGTCACCAGGGGCGCTGTCACCCCAGTTATCTCTCCACCACCTCCCAGACCTTCAGTCAATATCCTACTTCATTTATAAAGACATTTGCCTGTGTTAGAACATTTTTGATAGCCTAAAGTAAATTTTTGCTGATGGCTAGTGATTCCTGAACATTGTGTCAGAGACTCTTACCCCTCAGTGTAAAAATTCTTTGTTAATTCCCTTGTTAATATTGAGTTCCCTAGTGTTGTGTTATCATTTTCTGTTATTTTATCTTCTATTTTGTCTCAACAAACTGAAGTAACTTTTCCTTATTGAGTACAATTATATTACAATCATAATTAAACAATTATATTAAGGGTTCTCGTAGCTCGATTGCTAGCTCAATCAGCTCACACACTGAGGTCCCAGGGTCGATCCGCGGTACGTGTGGAAACATTAGGACGTGTTTCCTTAAGACACCTGCTGTCCATGCTCACCTATCAGTAACATAGGTACCTGAGTGTTAGTCGACTGGTGTGGGTCGCATTCTGGGACAAAATTGACCTAATTTACCAGAAATGCTCTGCATAACAAGGGGCTCTCTATATAGTAGTATGTCAAACTGATTTCTTGCCTCTGACGAAACTGCTGCAAGTTGACGTCTTGCCCCTGATGTGATTGTAACAAGGTGACATCTTGCCCCTGATGTGGCTGTAACAAAGTAACTTCTTTGTCACTTTGTTACAGCCACATCAGCTAGGCCGATCCTATCCATATTCCTTTTCGATCCATATTCCATTCTTTGTGAATTAGTGAATGCAATACCTATTGCAGGTGAACTATTAGGTAACTTTTCAACTCGCCTATCTAAGTTGTTGTCTGTATTCAGTACGTCAGTGAAAGCTTCAACTTTCATACCTGATATCGCTAAACCCTATACCTCATATTTTGGCAAACTAATGGCCTTTGGTTCTATTAAGAATTTGATACCGCCCTCTTCTTTGCACGTGTATACCCTACTACTTCTCCGACAGTAGAAATGGAACCTCTAGCAGTCCTGTTGGAATTATGTGCCATTTCCGCATCAGTTACCGCAAGTTAGTATCATCAGATCTAGCCTGTTTAAGGATAAGCAGTTACGTCGTGTCCTAGTAGAATCAGCTCGTGTAACCACTCTTAGTGGTGTGACTGGTTCTAATCTGCTTGTCTTAGGTCAGGCTTCCCTCATCACCTTCTTTATCCAAGATAGTTTTCTGCTTCCTTTCTTGTTATAGACCAGATTAGTTTTCCTGGTGATCTGGGATTTGCATCGATGCGAGACTTACATATCGTAAACAAACCATACCACGGGTGGGGTTCGAACCTTACCAATGGCATGCCCAAATTGATAACATGATCGGACCATCCTGCGGCTACCAGCTTGGATCCGAGATCTGTCATACTGCTAACAAGTATAAAGTTCGATTTAAGTCTTTACAGACTTGTGCCTTCTCTAGTAAGCCTAGTAACGTAACCAAGTGGTTAGGAACTGGTAAAACTGTTGCTCCAGTCTGAAATCCAATCTCTACATCTACAGATCTGTCTGTGACTCGATAAAGCCCACTGCGTGGGCGAAACGTTGTCAATAAAGGATCACATTATACTGCTTATGTGTTTATTTTTCCATTGGCATAGGTGCCATCCTAGCTCGGAAAACCGATAGGCAGTACAACCAAGTTACATTTGCTAGGCGTGTCCTTACCAAGGCTGAACGAAATTATACAGTAACTGAGAAAGAATTGTTAGCAATAGTCTGGTCTTTAAAACACTTCCGATATATCAAATAGATGTCTTCATAGATCACGTTCCACTGAGACTTCTATTCCAGATTAAACAACCAACTGGAAGATTAGCCAGATGGTCCTTGACCTGAATATTCATGAATTCAATCCACCCTTTGAACACTTACCTGGGAAATCTAGTGTAATCAGATGCTTTATCTCGACACATTAGTACAACAGTAACAGATCCTCCATTCAGTGTGGAAAATGTGAAGAATGCCAAAAGAATAGACCCTATATGGTCTAGTGTGATTCGACTTCTTCTGCAGGAAGATCGAACACTCTATGTGAAACCACCAGCACCTATCAGTGACTTTGTTATGAACCAAGAATTATTATATCGCAAAGCCGACCTGGGTACTCCTAGCAGAAAAAGTACATCGGTTAGTAATTACGAAGACACTAGTGAACGTAGTCCTCGAGTTAGCTCACGGTGTGGCAGCTGTTGTACATCCTGTTGTGGATCATTCTGTGGAACAAGCCAGACTAAATTACTTTTGGCCTCGCAAGGCAACTGAGATTTCTGAATATTTTAAGAAATGTAATGTTTGCATGAAGCATAAAGGAAATGTTAGTTGGCCAAATCCAATCCAAGTATATTCCACTTCCAGCGAACCTTGGGAAAGGGTAGCGCTAGATTTGTTAAAAAAATCCAATGTTTCCTCCAGGGCAACAAGCATCTGTGTTTAATAGTAGACTATTTCAACAGATACTGTGAGTTAGTACCTATACCAGATAAGACTGCCGAAACAGTCAAAGCGTTTAAGGAACGCATAATATACAGGCATACTACTCCCAAGTCCCTCGTAACAGATAATGGAGGTGAATTCTGCAATGAGATTCTTGAAAAGTTGTGTACTTTGTACTAGATCTCTTAGTCAGCCATTGTCCCTCATCATCCTGCCAGCCGAAAAAAAAATAAGAAAGTAGTCGATGTCTTAAGAATGACTAAGAAGAAGGGACTCACAGGTAAGGACCTAATAGGGGTAAGGAGAAAGTGGGGAGAGTTGAAGAATAGATGGGGAGAGGAAAAGAATTGCAGAGAAAGGAAAAGAGTCGTGGCTAGACCCACCAGCAAAGAGCATTGTAAAACATTATAGAGGGCATGTGCTGGTGCTCATCATCGTCTCTCAAGTATGGCAAGACTGGTAGCGCATTATCGGCAAAAGGTCGGACTATGTTGCGTCCCCAAATGACACTAGGCAAGCCAGAACGACTATTAATCCCAATAGTGCAACCTGGGATGAAATTATACCTGACATACAGTGTGCTATAAATTCTGCTTACAATGCCTCTATAGGAGATACCCATAAGTTGTAATTTTCCACTCTGAAACCAAACTATATTGCAGATGATTTTGTAGTGACTCGTATTAGCTTAGCTCAAATTGTTTTCAGAAGAATCCGAGCAAAATTTAGAAGCGTTACTAACACTAGAGCAAAGCCAACCAAAATTAAAGCAGGCTCGAGAGTTAGGTTAACTAATTTCAATAAAACATCCGCAATCCCAAAGCTCGATCAAAAGTTTGTTGGTCCCTGGAGTTTACCTGGAGAGGGTTTTGGGGGTCAATGCCCCCGCGGCTTGGTCTGAGACCAGGCCTCGTAATTAAATTAAATAATTCATGTTAAGCGCTAAACCTATTTGGGTTATTCAGCGCAATACTTTGTGGAGGTTTGATCCTCCGTCTGCTGGGCGCGAGACAGACACGCTCTCTATTTGTACTCACCTATCCTCTACCAGGCCTCGTAGTGGATCAGGGTCTGATCAACCAGGCTGTTACTGCTTCTCCCTACCGAGTATTTGAGCATATACGTATTAACAAGTATAAAGTTAGAGAAATTAGTAGTGATCACTACAAATAATCACATTGAGATCATATGAAGTAAGTATGTGAAGATGTTGATGAGTTACCTGGCACCCAGACGAGCGAGCCAGACGGATCATTCTGCTGACCCATTACCTTCTACCTCTAACAACTTGACTGACGCTCAACCTGACTGTTATTATTCTCTTGTACACGACAAGTGATGAGGAATCCTCGAATTTCAGTTATTAACACTAATGTTAATCCTACTCAGTCACGGAATGTTTTAGCCATTGCCACAGAATTTGATCCCCCTAGAGAGTTGGGGTTAAATGTACTCAGCTGTGTTTAGTAAGTCTTATAGTTTGTCAGTCTATTTGTGGATCAATTTTTTTTTGTTTATAAGTGTTCACGTTCTCTCCGAATTCTAAGATTTAACAGTAAAAAAAAACTTGAGAGTACCGAGTTTGTCTTTTCTGTTAAACACCTTTTTTGTAAACAAGTTTATTCAGAATCCATAGATACATGAATAATGATCGATCGATCTCATTTGTTCTCATTTAATCTCGTTTGTTCCCATGAGCCGGAATGATTTTTAATGCATTAGGTTGTAGCATAGAATAAGCCAAGAGCCTGAAACGTCAGCTATCAACCTTATGTATTAGTTTTTAGTTGTATGTCGAAGACGCTATACGTTAGTACTTTAGGGCTGTCGACAGTATTACTGGTGTAGTATATATCTATATTTCTAAGCAACATTTATAGGCAGGCTCCCTGGCCAAGCCTGATGTCAAGTGACTATCATGTGTACCTCATACATAGACCGAGAGGCCTCTCAGTTTCGACTAGGCATATCAGTGAGCAAACATGAAGGCTGGGCTTCTCTACGAAAACAAATTATACGCCTCAATAACAGTCAAAGTTGTTTCTTTGCTTCCATCACTCCATCAGCGAACCCTACTAACAACTTTATTAAATATAACATAATATTTAACACTGGTCATGCAACGCAACTTCTAAAGTGACCTTCTCTTCCTTAGGTCTCTCCTAAGGTCAAGAAATATTACTGTAATAGGGAAAAGATAAAACAAGTAAGGGTAATGTAAATAATCCACCTAATGTGGTATATGCATTTTATTGTGAAGACATTTCGTCCGCCAGGGACTTGATAAAGTCCCTGATGGACGAAACGTGTTCACAACTGCCCCTAATGCCCCTAATGCCATGGCATGCCAGTGGCTCTCCTTGCATTACAGTTTTATAATTGTTTTATAATTGTAACTACCAATAACATTGTACACTTGTAACATGCATTGAAATAAAAATTATTATTATTATTATTATTATTATTATTAATAAAATGCCATAACGAGCATTACGGACTGGCAAGGGCCAACACATAGCCTGGGAAATGGGAGGCAATCTAGTTTGATCCAAAGAAGGAGAAAGTAGCTCCAGTTCCTTGGATCATGATCCCTTGTATTAAGGCACTCCCCCCCCCTTTCCCTCCTCGAAGGGCCGCGATCACATAATTCCAACATCTTCGAGCAGCATGTGATCACCTGTGATCACCTGAGACAACAAGATAACACCTGTGATCACCTGAGACAACAAGATAACAACTGTGATCACCTGAGACAACAAGATAACTTCATTATTCAAGGTGCAAAAGCATTTCTCACTCTGCGGTGTTTATCAATACTATTACACGCTCATTAACACAAGGCGCAAGACAAAATAACTTTTGCGGTATAATATTATGCGTGAGACTGCTAATTGGGAAGAGCTTACCATGGTGGTGGGTGTCGAAGAGTGGACTAGTGAGGAGAGTTGAGTCTGCACCTTGCAGGAGAGTGCAGGCGTGACCACACAGCTGATGGTGTTATTGCTGCCCACACGAACTTCATGACCAACGAGGCTCCAGTACGAATCAATATTGAACCTTTAAGAACGAATAATTGCTTCATATAGTCAGCACACTTCTTACGAAACTAAACATAGTGTTGTGAAATTTTAAAAGCTTGTTCGGTATTGATTATAGATATTATTTTTACGTTATTGCTTAGGGAAAGAAAAATACACTGGAATTTATCTTCAGTGGTTTTAGCAAATCATTCCGTATTAGTTAAATATCTTTCAAAAAATATAAAATTCAGAATCAAGAAATCTGAATGGTTTTTTTTTTTAAGAAAATAAAATAAATTTAGTAAGAGTGTAACTTTAAAGTCAGAGTTAATGAAAAACCTTCACTAAGAGAGTGAAACTTTGGTGCTTCAATCCACCCAGTCACTGATACCACATAAGATAGGATGACACCATTACCAATAGACCCCTGGCTGTCTTCAGGAAGCCGCTGGACAGGCACCTAAAGTCAATACCTGATCAGCCAGGCTGTGGTTCGTACGCTGGTTTACGTGCGGCCAGCAGTAACAGCCTGGGTGATCAGACCCTGATCCACAACGAGGCCTGATCTCAGACCGGTCCGCGGAGGCGTTGACCCCCGAAATCCTCTCCAGGTATACCAATTCTGTTAATCCCAACAACACAATGTTGAGGAGGATTCTTTATCAAAATGCTTTTAACAGTTCGTGAACTGTTAAAAACTACTTGTCTGTTAAATCTTTTTAAGGATATTCGGCAGGACAGATAAATTCTCATTGTATGGGAGAACCAGCACATTCTTGATCTAAGGTTTATCCACAAATTCCTTAGGGTACCGCATTTTCGTGGCAATATCAAATATATCCCTAATTTCTTCATTAAGGAACTGAGAGCTGAATACTCGGTAAGCTCTCAGAAACATAGTGAGAAAGACACTTCTTTTTACTCTTGTCTCATGATTACAATAATAGCGAATGTAAATTTGAAATTTGAACTTTCTGTCAACCAGGTGTGTCCATATATCTAAGACTAGAAGTTTAGATTCCACTTCTTTGTCAATGGTGAATTTAACAGACCGGACCGGAGCGTTGTCTTGGTAAAAATGTCTCCAGAGCCATATCATTCGGCCAAAGACACAAGATGTCAAGCACATGTCTGAACCATTTAGCTTTACAGGTCAGGATGTCTTTCAACAGGTTAGCCTCGAGAAACTCCACATAGAGATTGCTCAATAGGGAAGACAATAGATTTCCCATTTCCATTTCCTTCCTTTGAGCTTAGTTTTCCCTTTCAAACTCAAACTTACAATCAACTACACACAACTTCATCAGCTCAATAATGGTATTCATATCGAAAGGCAAGACAAACTCATCTAATTCTTCTTTCAGATAAGATAGCAGATCGGGAATAGGCACACGGGTGAACAGCGCCGTGACATCAAAATTTACTCATGTAAAATCATCAGATATGATAACATTTTGCAATTTGTCAATGAGATCAAAATTGTTTTTATGTGGGCTTCAGAAATAATGCCAAGTATTGGAGTCAACATTTTTACCATCCATTAAATAATATTTTTCTTTCATGTTTTAGCTCATCAATATTCTTAGTAATTACTAACCTGTGGACTTGATCAAAGGGTTTGAAGTGTCAGGGGCCCAAGATTGTTCAACTGCCTCCCAGCATACATAAGGGATATTACCAATAGACCACTGGCCGTCTTCAAGAAGGAGCTGGACAGGCACCTAAAGTCAGTACAAGACCAGCCGGGCTGTGGTTCGTACGTCTGTTTGCGTGCAGCCAACAGTAACAGCCTGGTTAACCAGGCCCTGATTCATCGCGAGGTTTGGTCA